>JBBBDQ010001433.1:1422500-1605000 GCA_037127315.1 Ascarosepion bandense
TTTTGTCATGAGGAATTGTGTGTGACATCGCTTTTTGAAAATAAATGTTTTTGCCTACTTGTTATTGTGAAGAACATTTTTGATTTTTCGAGTTTATGTGACTTTAAATGTAAAATGTAATAACAACAACAAAGATGAGAACAAAAGTCGACATATAAATGATTGAAATAATAACTAATTATCCTATAAATTCAGACAGAAATAAACTTTGTATAAATATGTTAATAATCTAAACTTATTTATAAATGGAACTTTGTCTGTGTGTGTGTGTGTGTGTGTGTGTGTGTGTGTGTGTGTGTGTGTGTGTGTGTGTGTGTGTCCGTTACCTATAGACTCCGAAACGGCTGAACCGATTTTCTTGAAAATTTACAGTTGTACGATAAGCGTCTGCAAGTGTTCTTAGCTAGGTTTTGTGTCGAGGTATCCCCGATAAATATCGAAAATCGATAATCCAAAGCATCGGCTTATAGAAGGAGTGGTCCGATTTTAATCAAATTTGATACACTCATAGACAAAGACATAAGAAACGATATTCAGAAGTTTCATGGTTGCAGTTCTTATAATAGTTCAAAAGATCGATAATATATATATATATATATATATATATATATATATATATATATATATATAAGGCCAAATGTTTGTGTGTGTGTCTGTTTATCTGTCTGTATGTCCTTTATACAAATCCACAATTTTTATCCGATTCTCACCAAACTTCAAACAAATATTCTTTTCGCTGAGTCTGAGCTCCAGGACTATGGATTGGTTTTAAAGCTTTCATTACACCCGAGCAACGCCGGGCTATACTGCTAGTGTTAAATAAGTATATGCTTTAATTAAGCTTATGTGCGTTGTGGTGCAGCCGATTTCGGCTTGGAACGAGAAATCGGAGAGCTGAGTTCGAATTCTTCACTTAAACACAAATACTCTCCTTCCAGCTATGAGTTAAATAGCAGAACAGGGCGTGCTCTATAACCTTGGTTGGGAACCAGTCTACTGTATAAACCATTTGACCGTGCATGGAATACTGTTGCTATATCTGGTCAGTAGCGCCTGCTGTTCGACTCAGGGTTCTCGACAGGTTCCAAAGGAGAATCTATAATGTGACTGGTCCCGACCTAGCAGCCTGACTACACTCACTTTCTCATCGGCAGGATGTGGCTTTCCTATGTCTCCTCTACAAATATCTTCATGGCTTCTGCTCCGAATAACATAAGTCACTGGTGTCCTCTCCACAAGAATTTATTCGTGCAACCAGACTGGCATCAAGGTACCAACCTTTTACAGTTAGATCAACCCAATGCAGGCGACAATTCTACTCCAGTCGTTTCTTTTCTCGTGCTTTCCGCCTCTGGAACTCCCTTCCATATACTTGCTTTCCTGACGGCTATAACCGCCAAGAATTTAAATGCAAAGTCTATTCCCATCTCTTATCCACTTAACTCCAGCCTTTTCCACATCACCCCCGTGTATCTTGTTCTTTTCCTTTCTCGTAACTGTTTTCACTCTTGTGTTCATATCCTTATCTTGCCCTTTCTCTTTCACTCCCTGTAGCTGGTCCGTCTTTGTCTTCACTCTTTTTCCGTCTAAAGCTTTAACTCTCTTATGTAGCCACCTGCACATCAGTGGCTGTACAGCCTTGCTTGAGGTGAAATGATTAAAAAAACATGGAAGTAATGGTAAGCTTCTGCGGAAAATCTTCTGCCCAGTCAGTTATGTCTCTTTCGAGACATGATCGCCGAAGCGTGTATTACGTATGGCAATTAACTGACTGATATTTGATTGAAGTAACTTCATAAAAAGTGAACGAGTACACTTTTCATTCGCTTATCTTACTTCCTAAGGTATCAGCTGGAAATCATGTATATTTCGTCTTCATATGCCATGTCCCTTCAGGACGTAGGCGACCATGGACTTCCACTTTGCTCTGTCTCTTGTCGGGCTGAATAATAATCTTTCTCTTTGTATCTCTTCTAGCTCCGCTCCGTCATCCATTTGCTCAGACCTATCGTCTCGCGCTGCTTTCCCCTGTCTCTCCTTCCATTTATCCGACCTGTAAGTATCAAGTTCTCCAGGCCTTCCTTCTTCATTACGTGTCCGACCAACCTCATTTGTCTCTTCCTGATATTTAGTATGTATCTTTGCATCCTTTCCAACACCTCATCGTTGCACACGTGCTCCTTCAATGGTATCCTCAGCATCCCTCTGAAAAACCACATTTCTGCTACCTGAAGCCTCTCATTCATCTTTGATAAGATCGTCCAGTATTCACTTCCATACAGAAAGACAGATATCACATAGCAATTCAGCACTCTTTTCTTTGTTTCTGTTGAGATTTTCTTGTCTTTCAGTACACTTGTTAGCTTCTAAAATGAGTCTTTGACTTTGCTAATGAGTCTTTGGATCTCCATGTTACACTTTCCATCTTCTGTCAAAACACTTCCCAGATATACTAGCCATCGCTAAAATTACTTGACAAATTGTCGGCTCCCAGTACCACTTTCGAAAATTTCAGATTCCTCCTGTCTTGTTTTTGTTTTTTTTTGTTTTTTTGTGCTAGAGTCAGAACAAAGTAAAAACGGAATATTGCGTCCAGATTAAAACAGGAGCCAACCAATAAACACTGTCCAGGATCAAAAGAGTTCAAAAGCGCGTGTTCGGCGTTAAAGGTGATAAATTATTTTCCACCTTACCACCACTCTCTGCAAAGCCTATCACTAATACTCTATCCATGTTTTCATGGAAAATACTTTGCCCAGATACATTCACCAGTGACAAATTCTATAGCTAAAACCTACTATGTCAAGTACACTTAGTAGAATACTCCGCTTTCACATTTCATTCGTAAGAAGGAAGTTCCATTCACAGATGTTTTGCCTAAGAACAACCAAGTTGTGGTATCTTCTAAGTGCCTTGTCTTTTCATGATGTAGGCGATCATGGCCTTCCACGTCTCCCTATCCCTGGTGGCTCTTAGTACGCTAAATCCTGTAACATCTGGCAACCCCCGTTCTGTCATCCACCTGCTCCAGCCTCATCAAATATGTTATCCGCTGTTTACCTCTGTATCTTTTTCCCTCTATCTGGCCTGTTAGTATATGGTTCTCTAAGCCTTCCTTCCTCATTGCTTGTCCCAGGAACTTCAGTTGTCTTTTCCTGATACTCAATATTAATTTCCTTTTCTTTTCCATTAATTCCAACACCTCATCATTGTTCACATGCTGGGTCCATTATATCACATAACAATCTTCTTTTTCACTAGTGAAAGTTTCCTTTGTCTTAATACTTTGCTTAGCTTCTAGAACGCGTCCTTCGCCATCCCGATTCGCTTTCGGATCTCTGTGTCGCGCTTTCCCTCTTCGGTTAGAACACTTTTCAAGTATTCAAATTTTTGTACCTGCTTGATTTTAGTATCCGCACCTGTATTTGGCATTTTGGGCTGCTCTTTTTGCTGATGACCATACATTACGTTTTCTTGCAGTTTATTTGTAGTCGTTTCTTGTCACTCACTTCAGCTACCTTCTGAAAGAGGCCTTGTAGTTTCCTTTCCGTGTTTGCAATTACCACTGTGTCATCTGCGTATCTAATGTTGTTCAAATTGTGGCATCCGATAACAAATACTGTTATAATAACTAGGGTCCTCAACATATTCTCGCTGTAAAAGTTGAATAGATCCGGTGAAAAGACACATCTTTGGCTCACGCCAGTTTCTATCTTTGTAAATATGCTGAATTCGCTACCTGTCCATATGCAAGCAGTTTGCTGCCAGTAGAGATTCTTAATTACTCTAATGTCTTTCCCAAATATGCCGAGGCCGCTGAGCATCTCTATCAATTCTTTGTGGCGTATTTTGTCGAACGCCTTCGCATAATCGATAAAATATAGGTACAAGTCCTTCTTCATTTGTATTGCTCTTTCGGAGAGCTCATAATCATAAACATAGCGTTCCTTGTTCCAGTGTGTTTAACGAACCCGCACTGTTCTCTGGCCTGATTCTGCTATTCGCTCTATTCATCAGGATTCGGACGATCAGTTTTGTAAAATGACTCATTAGACACCCGAAAAGATGGTTATCGATAATTACAATCTTGACCTCTTTAAATCTAGTGTCAATGATCTATCCTACATATCTTAATTATCTGAACGTCTTACTTGTTGTTCTTACATTCATTCAAAAGCATAATTCAGTAATCCCCTACCTTGGGTGGCTCTTTGGCTTTGTATTAAAAGGAAAATTAAGAAAATGAACACTTTTCCCCCGAATATTTCTTGATGCGTCTAATGTTCAGTGAGTAGATCTAAAATACTTTAATTTAACAATCAGTGAGCATGAGGTAGATAGTCAATAAAGGATATCGCCCGAGAGAAGCAAATAGATAATAAATTAGTGAAAATGGTTAGAGCAATAGAAAATTTCCCTCAGAATCATGTGAAGATAAAGAATAGAAGATATGAGGAGATAAATTTGAGTCAGGTTTGAATACTGAGGAAGGTTCTAGATATCTGAGCAAACCTACAATGATCACTCGATCAGCGCATATGAGGATGTCAGAAGAAGGAAAATAAGGTTTTACAATCGTTGATATCATAAAGCCGGAGCTGCAAGACTAAAAAAAGTTTTTTTTACTATTTCAGAAGTTTCCATCTGGCACAGATTAATAGCCATTCGGCTTACGATAATAGATTGACGACCGGAGAGACAATTACGGGCGGAAATGCCGTTTCAATGTCCTGCACAGGCATTATCATTCATCTAAGCTTACTACTTTATTGTGTTAAGCAATATATAACAATAAATGACACCTTGTTTTCAGTCATCATTGTACTGGATTTTGAGAAGAATCTTTCCATGATAAAGACTAAATTAGAGGAAAAAATGAGCAAGTGGAAAGTAGACGAGAGAGTGAGCGTGAGAGAAAAATAGATAGATAGATAGATAGATAGATAGATAGATAGATAGATAGATAGATAGATAGATAAAAGTATAGGCTTCCCAGTGAGGAAAGACAGTAGCGCTTAAATATGGGCCTGAAAGACCCCTTCTGCCATGGCTGAATCTAACCTGCACGACAGAGAGTCACTTCGACGTCTTCTTCTTCTGTATGCCATGTCCATTCAGTTCGTAAATGATCATGGCCTTCCACGTCTGCCTATCCCTGATGGCTCTTAGCACGCTTTCTCCTTTTATCCAACTCAAACCCCGCTCTACCACCCACTTGCTCAGGCCCGTCAAATACGTTATCTGCTGCTTACTCTGTCTCACTTTCCTTCAATTTGACCTGTGAGTATCAGATTCTCTAAGCCTTTCTTCCTCATCACATGTTCCAAAAATATAGCTGTCTCTCTTCCTGATGCTCAGTATTAATTTTGTTTTCGTTTCCATCCTTTCCAAAACCTCATAATTGCTCACATGCTCGATCCTTGATATCCACTGCATCCTTCTGTAGAACCACATTTTAGTTGCTTCAAGGTTTTCGTTCATCTTCGATGATATTGTCCAGCATTCACTGCCATATTGAAAAACTGACATAGCAATCCAGTACTGTTTTATTTGTTTCTAGCGAAATTTTATTGTTTCTTACTACTCTACTCAGCTTCTGGAATGCGTCCTTCGCCACGCCAATTCGCTTTCGGATCTCAGTGTCGCACTTTCCGTCTTCCGTTAGAATATTTCCCAAATACTTATATTTTTATACCTGCTTGATTTTACTATCCTCCCACCTGGCATTTGGGGCTCCTCTCTTTGCTGATGACCATTCATTCGGTTTTCTTGTAGTTTATTTGTAGTCCTTTCTTTCGACTTTCTTCATCTATTTTTAGGAGGTATTGTAGATTTCTTTCCATGTCGGCTACCAGCACTGTATCATCTTCGTATCCTTTGTTATTCAGATTGTGACCGCTGATGACGAATCCTAACATATCTTACATATTACATACGCAATTCCCCAGAATCCTCTAGCTGTGCGTTGAATAGATGCGGTGAAAAGACACATCCTTGTCTTACGCCCCTTTCTATCTTTGTATATCTGCTGAATTTGTTTGCTGTCTGTATGCAAACGGTTTGCTGCGAGAAGGGGTTTTTGATTACTGTAATGTTTTTGCCAAATATGTTGAGGTTGCTGAGCCCTTCTATCAATTTTTGTGGCGTACTTTGTCGAACGCCTTGACATAGTCTACAATACTTAGGTAGACGTTCTTTTTCATTTGTATTGCCCTTTCTAATAATACCATAATCATAAATATCGCATTCCTTGTTCCGGTTTTTTTGACGAAAGCTCACTGTTCTTGTCCTATCTCCATCCTGATTCCGCTTCGCGCTCTATTCATAAGGATTCAGACAATGAGTTTCGTTATTTGGCTCATCAAACTGATTGTTCGTTGAAGTTAGCATTCGTTTGTGCCTGGCTTCTTAGGCAGAGCTATAAGGACTGATCTGCTTAGGTCATTATGTCTTACAACACTGTTGCAGATTTTTTTCCTTATTTCTGTAATTTTCTATATGTCAAAATCTTCCAAAGCTGCCAGCATCTCTATAACCATGCCGTCTAGTCCAACTTCTTTGTTCCTGTTTACTTTGGCCATTACAGATTTCACTTCGGATATTAGTATTTCCGGTCTGTAAGCATCTTTTTTTTTTTTTTTACTATCGGTTGTTCTCTCTTGTCGTGGAAGAGATCTTTTATATATTCTTCCCATTGCTTAAGTATTTCCCCGTTCTTTAATATGATCGTTCCATCCTTGGATTTTATACATCCTGCTGAGGACCAGGTTTTTTGTCCTGTCAGTTCCCTTATTTCTTTATGTATTTCTCTTATATTAGTCTTGCCCAATCTTTCTATTTCAGTACATTTGTTGTTGAGCCATTCCTCTTTAGTCTGTCTGCACTTTGTCCTTATTTCTTTTTGTAGTTTCTTGTCTTGGCATAGTTTTCTGTCTCCTTTGCATCATGTCAAGAATCTGTACCGTCATTCACCCGCTTTTTCTTCTGCGTCTGATCGCCTCTGGGACCATGTTGTTTGCTGATGTCACTAGCGCTTAAATGCATTCCATTTCGAGTTTCTATTTCCCCTTTGTTCTTCGTGTTTACTTCTCACATTGTCAGTGTATTTTTTTCTGCAGATTGAGGTCATTAATGAGTGTGATGTGTTGCAGTCTGAGTGCTGCACTAGGTCTCTTCAGTATTCGGAGTTTCACTCTTAGTTTGCAGTAAATTCTCGTTTAGCATCAAGTAGAAAATTATTATTAAATCAATTTCTAGATCTATCATGAAGGTGCAAAAGTTTTTATCGGTTTGTAAATCAATGTAATTTATTTTATGCATATTGTTATTACTTAAACATATCACCATGATTAATTTAAAACTTTTTCTTTCTGATTATTAAAGCATCATTCATATTTTTCTGCAATATTCTCAACCATTTTCTTTCCATCTCAAGAACGCGTTAGACATGCTCTACTCTATGAGTTTCACCGAGGTTCCAATGCAAATGCAACGGGTTCCTTGTTGCGAATCTTTGCTTTCACGACACCTTCAGACACCATTTTTGGTTAGACTTGTCACAGGTGATGAGAAGTGAATTCTCAACCATAACGTTAAACGTCGTGGATAAATCGAGGAGAAAGATCAGTTCAGCAACCGAGAGTAGGACTCCATCTCAAAAATATCATGTTGAGCGTATGGTGAGGTATTGAAGGGGTCATCCATTACGAACTTTTAGACAACATAGCTGCTAGTCTCTATTTTGATCAACTTCGTCTTTGAAACGCTGCTTGGAAGAGAAAACGCCCTTCTTTAGTCAACAGAAAGACAGTCATCTTCCATCATGATTCACTGTGTCGTGCTAGACAATTTTTCTCTCCTGAATCTATCTTAAACATTCATAAGTCTACTATTCATCAGTGTTTTAATATCGTTGTGGTCCTGGATATGACTATAAACTGGATCCGGCAGCAAGGCCTCTGATGGGGAGGTTGTGAGAAGCATGGAAGCACCTCTTAATTGCTGTTGTTCCCAAGTCTACCCTGACCCGTGGTGGGAGTACCTGTTAAGGTCCCAACTATAAACAAATAATTTATCCCCAAACTGGAGTCAAAACATTATGAAAGTATAAAAATAGGCATTTATAGTAAAAATTTCCAGGAATAAATTTTTGAAAAAGAAAACATATTATCAGCAATACATTTTTGAAGGAAAAATATTACCAGCAATACATGTGAGTCTCAACAAAAAACGCTTTACAAAAATATGTCAAAGAAAGCTGATTTACAAACTTAGTTCTTACAAAGAATATATACTTGATTCGGATTAATCTATTGTAAAAATCTTGCCGGCATTAAATAACACATTGAGGTGTTGATATGCCGTTAACCAAACCAAACCAAACCACTTCAGGGTTCTTGATAAAATCCAACGGAGAATCTGTAATGTGATCGATACTGACTTGGCAGCTCGGCTGCAGACGCTCTGTCACCGGCATGTCGTGGCTTTCCTGTGCCCCTTCTATAAATACTTTCATGGCTTCTGCTCCAATGAACTTAACTCATTGGTGTCCCCTAGGTATGAATTTATACGAACTACTAGATTAGCAACTAGGTCCCCGCTTTTACAGTGAAACAGGATAAAATGTAACCGCAATTTCTACACTAACAGCTTTTTTCACGCGCTTCTCGCCTGTCGAATTCCCTTTTGCTTCCCCGACAGCTACAATCTTCAGTAATTTAAATATAAGGTCAATAGAAATCTCCTATCACACTAACTCGCATCCATTCTCACAAGATCTTTTTTGCATCTACTCCATCCTCGGTATCGTAATCCGTCTATTACCCTCCTTCTGACATTTCCTATAACTAACCCCTCTTTCTCATCACTTCCCCTATGTAACCCACTGCGCAACAGTGGCAGTAGAATGCCTTGCTTGAAATGAGATGATTAAAAAAAACAAATATCCCTGCCATATATGGTTCGATGCTATTGTTATATGTCAAGATATTCTTGATAAGACCCAAAAAAAGAATCAGCAGTCATGACTTGGAATCCCGTCATCTGTCATTTTGTCATCGGCCTAATATAAGTTTCCAGTGCATCTTCTACGAATAGTTTCATGGTATTCTTCAGATGAGGCCTTCGCTATCGTAACTAGACCTTATGAATTCAAGCGCAGTACGAGATTGGCCGGAAAATCTCATCAATGCACAATTCGCGCTTGTGGAACTCTCTTCCAGCTCCATGCTTTCAAGCCACTTTTGATCTTCAAAATTTACTCCCAATACCAATCGCTATCTTCTGTCTTCATGATTACTCTTCTATAGTTCTCTCTCCTTAATAATATTTTTTTCTTTATTATTTAAATTCATTAACCTCTTGTATTTTTGTGTCTTGCATGGGGGGATATGGTAAAAAACTAACATGCGCTTGCGTGATAACACACACGAAAACACAGACAACACACACATACACACGCACTGATTACGATATACGTATTTCCGATTTTGGGGAAACAATTTTCTGTTTCGTCCCGTATACGATAGAATAAAACAGCTTTTCACAAATATTCAAAAATACATTAATTGAAGGAAATATTTAAAAACTATCAGTATAGTCCGGCGTTGCTCGGGTGTAATGAAATCTTTAAAAATAATCCATGGTCCTGGAGCTCAGACTCAGCCTAAAGAATATTTGTGTGAAGTTTGGTGAGAATTGGATAAAAATTGTGGATTTGTATAAAGGACATACAGACAGATAAACTGACACACACACACAAACATCTTGCCTTATATATATATATATATATATATATATATATATATATATATAATCAATTTTCTGCACTATTGTAAGAACTGCAACCTTGAAACTTCTGAATATCGTTTCTTATGTCTTTGTCTGAGTGTATCAAATTTGATTAAAATCGGACCACTCCTTCTATAACCCGATTTTTTCGATTATCAATTTTCGATATTTATCGGGGGTATCTCGACACAAATCCAGGTAAGAACACTTGCAGACACTTATAGTATAACTGTGTACATTTCCAAGAAAATCGGTTCAGCAGTTTCGGAGTCTATAGGTAACGGACACACACAGAGATACACACAGAGACAAAGTTCCATTTATAAATAAGTTTAGATAAAATTACTCACCAGAGTTCATAATATATTTTAAGGTTCACAGGACACTCGCAGTAGAATTTTTAGATAATGAGTTTGTTGTAAATGCATAAACAGAGGAATGAGAAATGCGTAACTTGAAATTATGAAGGATAGATTGAAACAGTAGTGAGATGGTTACTGTTTATTGAATTGGCCTTGTGTCATACAACCGAACTCCCTAAAATTTAGGATTAATCGCTATTATCAGAAGGTTGAAGATTGGAATGTGTGGAAGAATAAAAGTATATCTTTTGTATGTTTAAATAGAAATTTATTAAATGGAAATGAATAACATGAATTAGTAGAAGTTAAAAGTTCATAAGAAACATTATTAAGAAGTTTAGGTATCAAGAGTTCGTAGTAGTCCTTGCAAGAATGAGTTTATATGAATATAGACAGGAACGTATGTGTGTATGTATGTATGAGCGCTTGTTGTGTAGGATAATCTTTGAAGTTATTGTTCAGTATGAATGGTGAAAAGGAAGGAGGTAATAGAGAAAGAAGTAAGAAAGCTACAGACAATAATAGCGATCGCTTGAAGTTTTGTCAAGGGTACGTGTTAATTAGGCTAGTCATCTTTTTTCTCTGCCGACAGTCGTTCTTACTCTGTCCTTTATTTTGTTTGTGAGGCTTCCAAACAGGTCATTTGGGAATTCACTCCCGGATGTGATTCAGGCCTTTCTATTTTGTTTTTAGATGTTTCCTAGTTTTCTATTGGCCGGAAAACATTTTGCATCGAGGTGTGAAATTTCGCGAATTTTGTGTGTATTAAGCAAACTTTGTAAATTCGAGAAAATTCGTTTATTTCTACCAAAATCAATGAGTCAGTGCTTAGCAATTTAATTTTTAAATCTAGAACTTGTTTTGTTCACTACGAGATAACGCTTAATCCTAGACTTGAAGAAATTCTTATTCAACTTTTTGTATCCTTCTTCCGTTTAACCTTAAGAAAACATGGCCCAGGGATCGGTTCAAAATTCTAATGACCTCAAGAAGCTCGAAGCGTATAACGGATGTAACGTCGTCAATATGGCAATAAAGATGAGAAAAAGAGTCTCTTATTTTCTTTTGTTTTCTCAACACACTATCACAAAAATCCGCATTTGAAAATTAATGTAATGAATATGCATACACCTTGGTTCCACCTCACAGTAATATGGTTGCCTGGTGTCAGTCATGATTACAGACTAGGTGAGCACGTCCAGATAGGTATACGTCTATAGGTCTACGGCTATGGGTCTACGTCTATTGACTACTCTTACGTCTTAGCATACTGCATACAACGAGTACTGGTCCCTTACAGCTACTTGCTAGATTGTTCTACCCTGTTACATATATATATACATTAGCTACTTCGAATAATATTTATATATATATACATATATATCCCTTTCCGGGTCATATCAAAGATTATGCCAAGCGGCATAATATTGAATAGTTAAAAAAATTAAATTATAACTAAGCATAGAAAGCGCTGTAAAAAATGTCTGCCCGGACCTATTTGTGGGTTAAATAAAGAGCTCGATTCAAAATTCCGATATTAGTGAGTACGATGACAAATATCTGAAGATAGTCAAAACGAAAAAGTGCATGCTAGTCTGAACAAGAAAATATATGTTTATTAACTTTAAACACGCTGCCAAATTATGGAGTGCAAATATTTTCAATCTTCAATATTCGGACTCTTTGTAAATTCCAGCACCACCAGAAACTTCGCAGTTTGAAGATGGCCTTGATTTTATAACCATTTAAATAACGATTCCAGTTTCTTCTGATACGATTCTAAGTGACTGTAATTTTATGTTACAAGGATTACCTTCGCATTAAAACTTTATCAGCTCCCGGGTAAGTTCCTAGTATTTTTTAAAATTTTTACTGGCTTTTATATTCACTTAAAGCCTGCTGAAGCATTCACGTCCACGATAGTAGTAGATTATTTTTTCCTTACTCAGGTTTATTAAATTCGGCCCTTGTTTGATTGGAAATATTAGGCAGTCTTTGTGTCGAACTCGCAAAGTATTTTATGATTTATTTTATTTTTAACCAGAAAAGTGTCGCATTTAGCCAGCAATAAGAGAAGTTGGCATGTGGTTACTGCATTTACCCTAACTGATTCAAAATTCGGTTTTGTATTATGTGTGGCATCACAGCGCTAAAAGAGCGGGGTTAAGCTGAAGCTCAACAGGGAAGATAATAAAAGGCTGTATTTTTCATTATCGTCACCTTCAACATAGGTGTATTTCATTTCGACTGCAAAGGATAAGGAAATTAAACGTAGAATGAACTGGGTTAGGAGTAGTTTTGCAACAAACTAAAATAGTAAACTGAAATTTGATTATTCTTAAATATCATCGCCAGCTCGGTTTTATCCTATCCTCCGACTAGAATCATTACATTATATATATATATATATATATATATTTTTTTTTTTGTGTGTGTGTGTGTGTGTGTGTGTGTGTGTGTGTGTGTGTGTGTGTGTGTGTAGAAAAACTGAGGTTATCGCCATGCGGTCATAACCTGTTTCATGCTTCAACATTATATATATATATAATACATTAATCAAAAAATGAGCCAACAAGTACCGCGGTTTCACACAACGGATCGTCAGGTATATAGATACCTGAAAACTGAGTGCAACATTATATATATATATATATATATATATATATAGAAATGAGTTCAGCAGGATATATATATATATATAGGCATTCCTGAAACCTCCAGCAGAACTAGCATTGCTATATATATATGTTTAAATAATTATCTACTGTCTCAATACACTAATATATATATATATATATATATATATATATATATATATATATATATTTATTTATTTATTTATTACAAATTATATTTTAGAACATGTACATTTTCTTCGTTCTGTATTCACTCGAATATATATTTATATATATATATATTTTAAAAATTTGTGTATTTAAGCAGCAAATTCTCTTTTATATATGTCAGATTAAATAAATTGCAAACATTGTGTCTGTTTATTTTTAATAAAATGTGTTCGTACTCACGGATAATCTTTCGCGTATTATAATTGAATGATGTAAGAAATGAGCTGTAACGTTGACGGTTGTTATTATCATTCATTTCTCAATGTACCCAAGTACTTTCAATTTCCTTCTGAGATCAACTTTAGGGGCTTGAGTTATGGTAAGGAAAAGTAACCGCAAACCCGTGTTACTAAAAATTACTGTAATTTTTTCTGCTTCAAATATAACGGTTGACAAATATATATATTGTTTTCGCATAAGTCAGTTTTTTATAGTTTTGTCTAAACCATTGAAGCATGTTGAATTATAGATCTGAGTAACTTTATATCATAATTAAACATAATTTATGATTACATTTATGATTAAATTTAAAGAACATTCATCGCCTGTTATATTTAACAATATATGTTTAAATAATTATCTACTACCTCAATACACTATATATATATTGTTTTTGCATGAGTTGAATATTTTATTCTATCTAAACTATTGAAACATGTTGAATTATAGATTTGAGTTTCTTTATATCATCATTAAACATAATTTACTATTGAATTTATGATTAAATTTAAGAGACATTCATTGCCTGTTATATTTAACAATATATGTTTAAATAAATATTTACTGCCTCAACACACAGTATATATATATATATATATATATATATTGTTTTCGCATAAGTCAAAAATTTTATTCTATCTAAACTATTGAAGCATTTTGAATTACAGATCTCAGTATCTCGCTTTTTTAAAACTTTGTATTCTAAAATAGAATTTACGACATGAGTTTAAAATGTCTGCCAAAATGGTTGGCCTTCATCCGAAAAATACAAACGTTAGGCTTCTGTGCGTAGTCGGTCGTAAATATCAGTGAAAAACAAATGTCTTATTTTCCTTACGTGTTGTTTTTATGAATTGTTGAATTCAAAACTAAAAACAAAAACAAATCTCGTACAGAAATTTTTTTTTTTCCGGCAGAAGAAAATGAAATCATAGAGATTATATTTTGACACAGTCTACGTTTGAATCCAACAGACGCAAAATATTATTGAGAAATGCAGGACTAAAAAAAGAAAAAAGAATAGAATCCATAATAGTGAGGAGACTTCAGAGACAATGTATAATTTGCTAACTTTGACTTCATTTGACACAAGGTCACAATTATGCAGCACTCACTAAGGTTCAGACGGACTACTTAATCATAAAGGTTTAAATTTGAAAACGTATGCCGTGACGGCATCGTATATATTATTTTACGATTTTATAGTCAAAGTAGAGACTGCTTTTAGAATTAATAAACAGCGAGTGTTAAAAGTATGGCTATTTAAAACAACCGTAAATAAATTCTGATTACATGCATTTTTGTTGGGTTCATTTTAAAATAAATGGGAAAAAGTGTGCTACTAATAAGGTAATTTTTAAAATGAGACATGTTAATTAGGCCTACTAATGGGGTATTTTTTTAAAATAAGACAGGTAATTAGGCCTACTAATGGGGTAATTTTTTAAAATAAGACAGGTAATTAGGCCTACTAATGGGGTAATTTTTTAAAATAAGACAGGTAATTAGGCCTACTAATGGGGTATTTTTTTAAAATAAGACAGGTAATTAGGCCTACTAATGGGGTAATTTTTTAAAATAAGACAGGTAATTAGGCCTACTAATGGGGTAATTTTTTAAAATAAGACAGGTAATTAGGCCTACTAATGGGGTATATTTTTAAAATAAGACAGGTAATTAGGCCTACTAATGAGGTAATTTTTTAAATAAGACAGGTAATTAGGCCTACTAATGAGGTAATTTTTAAAATAAGACCTGTTAACTGGGGCTATTAAAAAGGAAATTTTTAAAAATAAGACAACAATTAGGGCTGATGATTAGGAACGATTAAAAATATAACCTGAAAATGGTGGCTATTAATTAGATTTAAATGATAAATTGGACCACTAATGAGGTAGTTTTAACAATGGCAGATCTGTTTGTCAGTTCTTAAAATAAGATGTCATAATTGGGTCTATGAATGAGGTTGTTTTAAAAATAAGATCGAATAATTGAAAGTACTTGCCAGTTTCCAAAAGAAAAATTGAAGTTACTAATTTAAAATATGTCTTGATTGATTTTAAAATAAATTGGAATAATTTTAGTTACCTTTTCAAATTAAGACGTTATAATTTTGTATTGCTAATAGATTAAAACATAAAATGGAGGTAGTGATTAGGTGATTTTTAAAATACGACAAAATAATTTGGTTTACTACTGAGGTAGTTTTAAAAATAACTGTATAATGTGGGTTCCTAATAAGGTTTTGGTTTAATAAAACGTAGATAATTGGAGCTAATAATCAGGCAGATTATGAAATAAAATGGAATAATCGTAGTTACTTAGTTTTTCTATGCATTATACACTTTTAGGTCGTTAGCGATCATCTAAATCTTATTTTGCCATTCATTTACACAAGTTCGTTAGGTTTGTTATATCATCTTTTCTTTAGTTCAGTTTAAATATGCCCTGTGGGTGTCAAATTCACTTAGCCTTTTCTTTCATATGTGGCCTAGAAATTTTATCAAGAACTTCGTCGCTTCGAAACTTGTACCGCGTATGTTGTTCTCAGTATTCTTTTGTAGAAGCATTCACGTCTCATCTTCATCTTTGAAGAGATTGCCTAACTTTCGTTGTCATACAAGAGGATTTATATTACACAACAGTTCAGTATTATTTTCTTTGGTTATAATGAATTTTCCTTTACTTAATAATTTGTTTAGCTTAGCTAGTTTTCAGAATATAACGGGATAATTGATGAGATGAAAATTCATTCTGTGTTTGGTAAAGATCTAATCGAATTCGCTATTTTAGACCAAAATTCAACGGTGCTTAGTCAAGGAGAGTTAAATCTGTACTATGTTCGAAAATTGCATGAATTTAAAGCTAAGAAAATTTTTCCTATTTAACATGAGAAAAGATTGATATACGTTACTTCTTTTACAGTGTCCCTGGCTGAAAAATTTCAGTGTATACTGAAATGAAAGTTTATAGCTACGAGCATTTTGTAACGTCAAACTTTTGAAAAGTTCCGATAAGCAAACCCCAGTGATGTGTATTTAAAAAAAAGATATTATTTCGCATGGCTTCGCTTTCTTATCACGGGAAACAAGACCTGAAATATAGAACGAGTTGACGTCATCTATATTTACTTCTGACCATCTCTCTCTCTCTCTCTCTCTCTCTCTCTCTCTCTCTCTCTTTCTGTTTCTCTTCCCCTCTTTGAATAAAAAAGTAAATAGAAGAGTTCAATACGCAAGCTTCAGGGCTATCAAATGTCCCAATCCATACAGAAGAGTAAACGCTGTAAATAATAAAGTCCCTCCGGTCAGCAGAAATTCTAATGAAACCACCATGAAGAAATAAATGTTAGTAGTCTCATCTCGTGGGCACCGCCGGTCACTGATGGACCAGCAGTAGATGTCACATCTACTAAATCTTCGTCCAACATTACTAATGATTGGTATATATATATATATATATATATATATATATATATATATATATATATATATATGTGTGTGTGTGTGTGTGTGTGTGTGTGTGTGTGTGTGTGTGTAAATTGTCGCCATTTTATATTTTTAATTTCGCGCATGCGTATTGTTTGTTTTTTATTTTTGTTGGACATCGTCTGTGAAAAAAAGACAACCATGGCGCAATTCACACCTGCAGGAATTTTGGAAATGGCGTGCTGTACTGACAGGCATTGACGCCGGAAGCTCCTATCCGAACATTTTAGAGTGTCTGGCTCTCAATCTGAAGACAGTGCAGAGGATTCGGGAAGCACTGAATCAGCCTAATGCTGATTACCCAGGTGTTTGAAGTGATCACTAGTAACGGCGACGTTATAACTTTAGTCATCTTTTCATTCATTTAGGCGCAATAATTATAAACAGGACGGATTTACTATACAAAAAATTGTTAAACACCATATTTCTGTCGCAATCCTCAAAAGAATGTAAAATTTATAATATATAGAAAATGGAAGTTATTTCTAATCAAAATAACCCCCAAAAATCTAAACTAGCGATGACTAATAATGTATGAATTTGAATGCCTGTACAAGACTGTGTTTCTAGTCATAAACCATTTACCTATATTGCCAATACTACCACATATCTGAGTAGACGCCTTACACGCCACCTATCTAATAATAATAGTACAATAAAAACATTTATTTACCCATGATAAGAAAATATTTTTGCTGAAAATACAAAAAAATACTATTTAAATCAAAATATCAAAGGCACCTGGCTATAAGAGAGGCACTATATATCAAACAATTTTCTCCTACCATTAACCTTACATTATTTAGTACTAGAAATAGTTTACCAAAAGAAACCTATAAAGACGCTCACGCGATGCACCACCACGCACGTCACGTGATAATTTTAAAGAAGGCTCTTTTTAAAAAAAAAAATCATCAATAATGGCTAGTAAATTAGCTGAAAGCGCTTGGAAAGGCAACTATATATGTGTAAGTATGTGTGTGTGTGTATTTCATTAAAAACAAATGACAAATGACTTCTGTTATGATTATTCCTTTTGAATTTCATTGATGTATTTTTCCCACTTATGAACACGGATAAAATATACTGGGTGTGTTAGAGAACAAAAAATATAACTATGTTTTGTTAACTTATTATGTGCTTCTAAAAAAATTATACATCAATTACAAATGCACAACTAAAAGCTCTTGAAGCTGATGAATATTCTTCTTCTATTTTCCATGTCTCTTCAGGACGTAGGCGATCATGGCCTTCCACGTCTCCGTATCCCTGGTGGCTCTTAGCACGCTTTCTCCTGTTATCCCACCCAAACCCAGCTCTGTCATCCACCTGCTTAGGCCCGTCAAATATGTTATCCACAGCTTTCCCCTGTCTCACTTTCCGTCTATCTGACATGTGAGTATCAGCTTCTCTAAGCCTTCCTTCCTCATCACATGTGGTAGGAACTCAAGCTGTCTTATCCTGATGCTCAGTATTAATTTTATTTTTGTTTCTATCCTTTCCAAAACTTTATCAATGCTCACATGCTCGATTCATGATATCCTCAGCATCCTTCTGTAGAACCACATATTACTTGCTTCAAGTTTTCCCATCGTCTTTGATGATACTGTCTAACATTCGCTGCCATATTGAAGAACAGGCATCACATAATAATCCAGTACTCTCTTCTATGCTTCTATCGAAATTTTTCTGTCACTTAATACACTGCTTAGCTTCTGGAATGCGCATTTCGCCATGCCAATTCACATTCAGAGCGCCAGTATTGAGGCCAGGAGAGGAAAAAACAACCGGAAACCACTTCCTAAACAGGGAAAAACGGATAAGTCTTTATAATTGTTCGATTAAAATGGAAGGAATGTAAATCTAGTGATATTGGAGCCTGTCTACTCCAATATATATATATATATATATATTGTTACTCTTTTTGTTACTCCTCCCTCATTGAAAAGAATTTTTGGTATTATAAAATTTTGAGTCGCGTGTTCCTAAAAATCACTGCTGTACGTTTGAAAAACTATGGAAAATCTGTTAGTTAAAAACTAATTAGATAGATAGACAAAGAAAGAAAGAAAGAAAGAAAGAAAGAAAGAAAGAAAGAAAGAAAGAAAGGGGATGGATTTTTATTAAATATTCCAACAGAACAACGAAAATATTTAGGGGAGTATATTAAGAGTGAAGAATAATTGTATTTGTTAAAATTATGCAATTTAAATTGATTTCTAGATTTGTTAAATGGCGAATTTTATGTTAAATTGTACACCAGTTTGTCCTCGGTAACTGGTAGTCATCTAAACTTTTTGTTAGTCTTGTTAGAATTAATGAAAATAATATAGTTTAGCAAACAACATATCTGGAAAAGGGTTGGTAAAAAGGTATGTTTTTCAGTATTAAGATGTTTTCATTGATACTATTCAAGGATTCAATGAAGTTTTGTAGTATCAAATCATTGTTCGAATATATATATATATATATATATATATATACATATATATATATATATATATATATGTATATGTGTGTGTGTGTGCGTGCGTGCGTTTGTATGTGTGTGTTTGTGTGTGTGTGTGTCTATGCATGTATATACACAATATGTGATTTTATTATGTAAGTCAGTGTTTACACTAGAGACCCTAAGTACCTGTTTTTATTTATACGCTATATAAATTTATTGTTATAATTATTTTTAAAGAAATATGAATAACTATATATATATATATATATATATATATATATATTATTTTTGTCAATTACAGATATATAAAATTGCCAAGGACCTTAATATGTATATAAACTTGGAATAAAAACAAAATATGGAGAGATTTGGATACAGCTTAGGAAATTGCGAAAACGGTAAGCTGATATTCCTGAGCAGTTAAAAAGGAAATTGTAAACGTGCGAAAAGGAAAGGAAATATAAATTGGTATTAAGAATATGAAAAAAAGGGACTTGAGAGAAATTAAAAGAGTAATAAACATGAAAGTCGAATTGAAAAGCAAAACATTATTGGAAGAAAATGTTTTTGCGAATGGAAACAGAAAAAATTATGAAGATCTTTAAAAGCAAACGAACTGCCACATTTGAAAAAATATTTGAAAGAGAAACGTGGAAGTGTATTAAAGTAATGCATAAGAACTGGGTTCGTAAAATTAAGTTTTACTGTTTAGTTTGAGATTTAAAGGTTCAGTAGATCGAGTTAACGATTTTAAATTGCGATTGGGCCTTCATAGCAAGAATCGAACACCAGTGAATGAATGACAAAAATGGGGAGATTTTTCAAAATAGTAGAAATAATGTTGTTTTTAGAAAATAATGATCTTATATTAGCATTATTTTTGTAGTACAGATCATATCAAAATTTAACTTGGATGATAAATGAGATTTTTCAAAATAGTAGGTTACTAAGTAGAAATAATGTTGTTTTTAGAAAATAATGATCTTATATTAGCATTATTTTTGTAGTACAGATCATATCAAAATTTAACTTGGACGATAAATGAGATTTTTCAAAATAGTAGGTTACTAAGTAGAAATAATGTTGTTTTTAGAAAATAATGATCTTATATTAGCATTATTTTTGTAGTACAGATCATATCAAAATTTAACTTGGATGATAAAATTTGACATATATATATATATATATATATATATATTTATTGTCATCCGCAGACAGATCTGTTTCGCAGCTCATCAGTAAGACACGGATTACTTTTTAACCCAGGATTGAAACCCGACCGAATTGGCGTTAGTCGGCGATTCTACCTCTCGGCTATGGGCGTTCGGCGGAAGAAAGTAGCCTTTTTAGTGCATATATTATCATTATACGCGCTCAATTGCCAGTGTGCTCTAATTCCTTTTACTGAATGAGCGATGCGTACACGCCAGAGTAGCTACTGTTTTTCAAAGTCTCCCATTTTTCCAGAGTGCTCAATCAGGGTGTGAGAGCGTAAATATTGTCATCCCCAGACAAATCTGTTTCGCTGTATCAAAGCTCATAAGGTCCATTTTTAAAGGGGCTATTTCGCGAAATAACTCGTTTAAAATGGAAAATATTCAAAAGTTCTACAATATAATTGTATCGAACACTTTTTAATACAAATGTGTACTGGTCTAACCCTATTAGAACCGAAAACTAAGAATCAAATAAGAGCTTGATGTAAATTTAAATTAACTATTTATTCCACATATGAATTCAAATATTATATTCAAGAATAGTAATTTCAACGTATTATTAAACCCGTCATATATCTAACAGATGTTATGAAATAAATTTAGTGTGACCAAAATAAACAGTGATGTGTTTGTTTAGCGCAAAGATTGTTGTATTTTCAGAAGTTTTACTGATAAAAGGTATTTTGGCAGGCGGGGTTTTTTACACCGTAAATTGCTCAATATTGGGGTAGAGATAGAGCGTTGATAGTTTAATGCAAAGAATTTGTCACTTTAATTGAGCAGGTTCATGCTGACTTCAAAGTTTCGTGAGGACACCGTTATGATGCCTTCACTGACAGGAGGCCGATGACTAAAGACATCATAACGGAGTTGGCATTAACCGGATCAGTTAATGTGAAAAATTATTTGCACTACAACTGTACATACATATATATATATATATATATATATGTGTGTGTGTGTGTGTGTGTGTGTGTGTGTGTGTGTGTGTGTGTAAGATAATGATATACATATTTATAAATGAAATGTGACGTGTTTGACCTTTTCGGCTTTATTGAGATATTTTCTGTTTGTTCAATCAAACGCAAGAACAATGCATAAAACTGATATTTTTTAAATCTATTTAATTTCATTTAGATATTTTTCTTCTCGCATAAAATACTTTTTACACTATCAGGCATCTCTCCTTATATATATATATATATATATATATATATAAGGAGAGATGTCTGACAGGTCAAACTCTAAGATGGAAATTTCCAGTTGTGCCATTTACAGGGTTGGTGGAATAACCCATATGTGCTGGCTACAGATTTTATACATCAACAAGATGATTTTGTATTTATTTATGCTTAATTTTAAGTTTTTTATTATTATTATTATTATTTTTTATTTTGCTGTCCTTTTTTCTATTTCTTTGATTGGACTTAAGTCCCGTTAAATCCATTGTTCCTGTGTATTTTTTTTTTTTTAGTTAGTTGAATTTCCAACCTACCCACAAATCCATTCCTCTGCTGGCCATTAGATAAAATAACTTTTTCTTTCTTTTGTCAACTGGCAGTAATCATGTGTGTAGGTATTAGACTTTTTGAAATTTTAGTAAGTCATCATTTGGTATTTATTTATGCTTAATTTTAAGGTTTTTAAAATTTTTTTTATTTTGCTGTCCTTTTTTCTATTTCTTTGATTGGACTTTAACTAAGTTAAAACTTAGTTCACTCACCATTCTGAACATTTTTCTTTTAGCGTTCCGCTAAAAGAAAAATAAGTCTATCTGTTCCAGATAGACTTAACTATCACTCGGTTAACACTCCACCCATGACTATTGAACCGGTGAAAAGGCCCATCCCTTGTCCCTGTTTAGGATGTGATTTCCGGCTTTCTCTTTTATATATGTTCAGGATGGTTTCAGACGGGAAAAAACTTCCTGGCCCTACACAGAGAACCGACCTACTTAAAAGCGGATTTAGCTATGGATTCGATATAGTGGTTCCACTTGAAAACAGATGGTTGAGATTTTGTAAAATACTATGTTAACTTTCCAAATAATAATATATTACTTTTTTGATTTTCATCGGATTCATAAAAATTGTCTTTCGTTAGGAGTTTCAAAAATATTAGTGCTACTACAAATTACTAAGTTTGAGTTGACAAATCTGTCAATATTCTAAATAATGAATGCAGTGGGTTATTATTTTTAGCATTGATTAGGTACAACGCTGTGATACAATAGATATCGCATCGAAGGATAAATAAGTGAGTTGAGTTCGAATTCCAGTTGAACTCATTGCATTCACCTTTTTTTTTTCTTTTTTTTTTTTTTAATCATATCACCCCAAGCAAGGCGGTAACGCCACTGATGCGCAGGGGGCTACGTAAGGGTAAAAAGAATGAAAAAGAGAAAGCCGGAAAGCACATCCTAAACAGGAAACAAGGGATGAGCCTCTTCACCTGTTCAATAGATGTGGGTGGAGTGTGAACCGGGCGATAGTTTAGTCTATCTACTCCAATTGAAAAAAATAATAAAAAAGGAAAAGAGTGAAAAGATTGGAAAAGAGAAAACCGGAAACCGCATCCTAAACAGGAAACAAGGGATGAGCCTCTTCACCCGTTCAATAGATGTGGGTGGAGTGTGAACCGGGCGATGGTTTAGTCTATCTACTCCAATTGAAAAAAAAAATAATAAAGGAAAAGAGTTAAAAGATTGGAAAAGAGAAAACCGGAAACCGCATCCTAAACAAGAAAAAAGGGATGAGCCTCTTCACCTGTTCAATAGATGTGGGTGGAGTGTGAACCGGGCGATAGTTTAGTCTATCTACTCCAATTGAAAAAAAAATAATAAAGGAAAAGAGTGAAAAGATTGGAAAAGAGAAAACCGGAAACCACATCCTAAACAGGAAACAAGGGATGAGCCTCTACACCTGTTCAATAGATGTGGGTGGAGTGTGAACCGGGCGATAGTTTAGTCTATCTACTCCAATTGAAAAAAAAATAATAAAGGAAAAGAGTGAAAAGATTGGAAAAGAGAAAACCGGAAACCACATCCTAAACAGGAAACAAGGGATGAGCCTCTACACCTGTTCAATAGATGTGGGTGGAGTGTGAACCGGGCGATAGTTTAGTCTATCTACTCCAATTGAAAAAAAAATAATAAAAAAGGAAAAGAGTGAAAAGATTGGAAAAGAGAAAACCGGAAACCGCATCCTAAACAGGAAACAAGGGATGAGCCTCTTCACCCATTCAATAGATGTCTACGCGCAAATACCATTAAGAAAGATATTAATCCATCTCTTCTTCTCCAGCTATGGATTAAGTTAAATAGCAGATTGGATTCTATAGACTTGGTTAGAAAATCTTCTGCCTAGTCAGTAATAGATCGAAAGAGACATTATGCTTTAAGTGTGTATCACATATGGCACTTAAATTACTTACTGAATTTGGCACAATTGTATGGGTTTCGAAGTTAGGGTAGAACACATTGGTAATGTTCAACCAGAAAGTTCACTACATAATGTTGAAAATAGAACAGATAGGTAATAGTCAACCAGACAATTTCCCTACATAATGGTTATGATAGAAAACATTGGTAATGGTCAAACAGACAATTTCACTACATAATTGTTGGGATAGAACACATTGGTAATGGTCACCCAGAACATTCACTACATAATGGTTAGGATAGAACACATTAGTAATGGTAAACCAGACAATTTTACTACATAATGATTACGATAGAACACATTGGTAATGGTCAACCAGACAATTTCACTACATAATGGTTAGGATAAAACACATTGGTAATGTTAACTAGACAAATTCACTGCATAATGGTTAGGATAGAACAGACTGGCAATGGTCAACCAGACAATTTCAATACATAATGTTTAAGATAGAATAAATTGGTAATAGTCATCCAGACAAATTCACTACATAATGGTTAGGATAGAACACATTGCTAATGGTCAACCAGACAATTTCACTACATAATTGTTGGGATAGAACACATTGCTAATGGTCAACTAGACAAATTCACTACATAACATTTAGGATAGAACACATTGGTAATGGTCATCCAGATAATTTCACTACATAATTGTTGGGATAGAACACATTGCTAATGGTCAACCAGACAAGTTCACTACATAACATTTAGGATAGAACACATTGCTAATGGTCAACCAGACAATTTCTCTACATAATTGTTGGGATAGAACACATTGCTAATGGTCAACTAGACAAATTCACTACATAACATTTAGGATAGAACACATTGGTAATGGTCATCCAGATAATTTCACTACATATCAGATGCCCCTGTTTTTAAAATGCCAACTTTAGGCTGTAGACATTTATGATTCGACATGTAACTAACCATTCATATATCTTTACTATTTGACATTGCCATCATAATCCTGGCTTAATATTCAGCATCATTTTCCTTTTCAATTTTGGCAGAATCATTGAATGTCAGTGACTAGGACATGTTTAATTCCACATTGGCTTGAAGGCGTTCCTTATTATTGGTGGTTTCGACAGAAACCTTTATCTAAAATCTTAAATCTAAATACTCTTCTTTTGGGTAAATACAATGAATACCGACTTCTTTTGCAGCGGTTAAAAATCCCCGAAGTTATCGATTATTTGCAAGTATTATTCCGCAAATGTGACCGTCAGATTCTAACAAATTTGTTGATACATATTCACAAATATGCGTACTTTAAAATATTCTGTACATTTTAATTCCTGCTTTATAGCTTTATTTTCACGTCCTCTTTTCCTTTTTCACAAATGATGAAAAATTAATTTGTGACTTGTTCGTCTTCTTCCTTGTGTGTGTGTGTGTGTGTGTGTGTGTGTGTGTGTGTGTTAGGGAAAACAACCATGTTGAAAAAATTGGTTCTATATAATTACCGAAGTTTAGCAACGTGGTCAGTACCTAGATGCATAACTGCATGGAAATACGATGTAGGCTTGAATGTGCTGGTGGTGTAATGGATAATGTCTCTGATTTGTTATTCAGAGAGCTGAGTTTCAATTTCGGTCGGCTTCTTTTTACCCTTGCGCAATGTATAGATCTACATTTACATCTCTGGCTCGTTCACCGAAGTCAAGCAACGTTGAGCCTGGTCAGTACTTAGATGGGTGAATACCAGGTGCTGTAAGCGTTTAGTGACGGATGTGCGTTGTGGTGAAGTGGATATCGACTTGGAAAGAGAAATCGGTGAGCCGAGTTCGAATTCCAGTTAAATACCCTGCATTCACTTAAGCACTGGTACCCTTGGGAAAGGTATTAATCAGTCCTTTCCCTCCCGTTATGGGTTAGATAACTGGGTAGGACTTGGGGACCCTGCCCTTAAAAACAAATTTGAATGAATTTTGATCATTGAAAAGAAAAAGTATTACTACACACAAAACTTATATAAAAACAACAATAAATGTATGACCAGCAATAAATAAAAATTTAGTTGGCAATAAATGACACGCCGAGGTTGATATGCCAGAAAGCAAAAACAACCTACAACATTTCTTCTTCTTCTATGTGACATGTCCCTTCAGGACGTAGGCGATCATGGTTCTCCACGTCTCCCTATCGCTTGTGGCTCTTAGTATGTTTGTTCCTGTTACTCCTGTCAACCCCCGTTCCGTCATCCACCAGATCAGGCCCTGCAAATATGTTATCCGCTGCCTTCTTCTGTCTCTCTTTCCTTCTATCTGGCCAGTCAGTATCAGGTTCTCCAGGTTCTTTTTCCTCATTGCGTGTCCCAGGAACTTCAGTTGTCTCTTCCTGATGCTCAGTATTAATTTCCTTTTGGTTGCCATTCTTTCAAACACCTCATCATTGCTTGCATGCTCAGTCCACGATATCCGCAGCATCCTTGTGTAAAACCACATTTCCGCTGCTTCCAGTTTTCTCCTCATTTTCGATGATATTGTCCAGCATTCACTGCCCTATTGAAGAACTGACATCACATAGCAATCCAGCACTCTTTTCTTTGTTTCTAGTGAAATTTTCCTGTGTGTTAGTACTTTACTCAGCTTCTGGGACGCGTCCTTTGCCATGCCAATTCGCCTTCGGATCTCTGTGTCGTACTTTCCATCTCCTGTTAGAACACTTCCTAGGTATTTAAATTTTTGTACCTGCTTGATTTTGTTATCCCCCACCTGTATTTGGCATTTTGGGTTGCACCTTTTGCTGATGACCATGCATTCAGTTTTCTTAAAGTTTATTTGTAGTCCTTTTTTGTCACTCTCCGCCGCTACCTTCTGTAGGAGGTCTTATAGTTTCCTTTGCTTGTCTGCAATCAGCACTGTATCATCTGCATACCTTATGTTGTTCAAGTTGTGGCCTCCAATAACAAATCCTGGCGTGTCATCTCGGATCCTCAATATATTCTCGCTGTACAAGTTGAACAAATCCGGTGAAAAGACACATCCTTGTCTTACGACTCTTTCTATCTTTGTAAATCTACTGAGATCGTTACCTGTCCGTATGCAGGTCGTTTGCTGCCAGTAGAAATTCTTGATTACTCTTATGTCTTTGCCGAAAATGTCGAGGCTGTAGAGCATCTCCATCAATTCTTTGTGTCGTATCTTGTCGATTGCCTTCGCATAGTCAATGAAACATAGGTATAAGTCTTTCTTCATTTATATTGCCCTTTCGGAGAGCATCCTAATCATGAATATGGCGGTCCTTGTTCCAGTGTCTTTGACGAACCCGCACTTTTCCTGCCATATCTCTGGCCTGATTCTGCTTCTCGCTCTATTCATCAAGATTCTGACAATCAGTTTTATAATGTGACACATTAAGCTGGTAGTTCTGTGTAGTTCACACTCGTTTGCACCTGATTTCTTCGGCCGTGCTATAAATATCGACTTGCATAGGTCGTCTGGTATTATTCCACTGCTATTAATTTTGTTTATTATGTCGGTAATTTTTTCTATGCCATATTCTTCTAAGGCTATCAGCAGCTCTATCACTATGCTGTCTGGACCATCTGCTTTGTTTCTGTTCATTTTGGTCATTGCAGCTTCCACTTCGGATTTTGGTATTTCAAGTCCATCCACCTCCTTGTTATTCTCGGTTGTTCTCTCCTGTCGCAAAAAAGATCCTTTATATACTCTTCCCATTTCTGGAGTATTTCCTCTTTCTCCAATATGATTGTTCCATCCTTGGATTTTATGCATCCTGTTGAGGAGCAGCTTTTTGGTCCTGTCAGTTCTTTTATCTCTTTATGCATCTCTGCTTTATTGGTCCTGCTCATTCTCTCTACTTCTGCGCATTTGTTGTTAAGCCATTCCTCTTTAGCTTGTCTGCATTTGTTCCTTATCTCCCTGTGAAGTTTCTTGTACTCTCCTCCATGTCTTGGCGTTATTTTTTGTCACCTTGGAATCATGTGGAGAATCTCTTCAGTCATCCACTCGTTTTTTCTTCTGTATCTGATTTCCTTTGGGGCTATGTTGTTCGCTGTGGTCACCATCGTTTCCTTTAGTGAGTCCCATTTTGAGTGCCCTTTTCCAATTTGTTCTTCATATTTCTTTTTCACGCTGTTATTGTATTGTTTCTCCAGGGTGAGGTTATTCACAAGCATGTCGTATTGCAATCTTGGTGATGTGCTGGGATTCTTCTGTCTTCGGAGTTTCACCCTTAGTTTGCAGATGACTGGGACGTGGTCACTTCCGCAGTCGGCGCCTGGTTATGTTTTGCATTGGACCACTGCGTTCTTGAATCTCTTGTTTATAGTTATATAGTCTATTTGGTTCTTCGTGTCACCTCCTGGGCTTCCCCATGTCCATAAACAACATTTATATCTTCTTTTATCAACAATGCGTTATTTAGTAGGATTCTATCACTAAATCATCATGATCACTCTCCCAAAGATTTTGTACAATCTTAAACTATTGTATATTATTAAATAACCTACAAAAAGTTGATGAGCCTTAAAAAACGAATCAATTTTTTTTGTTTTTTACTTTTTTAATATATTTTGATATTTCTTTATTACTTTTATTCATTTTTTGTCTTTTTTATGTCAGTAAGCCACTTTTAATATTTTTAAGTCTTAATTCAGATTTTTCATTTTTTTAATTTTGTTTTATTGTAATTATCCGTTCTTGGTTTGATGATAAACTTTAACAGGCAGTAAGGTCTTTGACCAGGAGGTTTTGATGGGTGTAGAATCCCTTCTACTATATATATATATATATATATATATATATATATATATATACATATATATATATATATATTAATCATTTCACCCCAAGCAAGGCATTTCATTGCCACTGTTGCGCAGGGGTTGCATAAGGGAAAGTGATGAGAAAGATTGGTTAGTGGGTTACATAGGGGAAAGTGATGAGAGAGTGGTTCGGGGATTACATAGGGGAAGTGATGAGAAAGAGTGGTTAAGAGATTACCTAGGAGAAAGTGATAGGAAATGCCAGGAGGGTGGTAGACGTGTAAAGATAAAAAGAACACCGAGGATGGGAAGAGTGTTTGAGAGAATGGGTGCGAGTTAGTGTGTTAGGAGGTGTCTATTGACCTTACATTTAAATTCCTGGAGATTGTAGCTGTTGGTTAAGCAAGTATACGGAAGGGAATTCCACAGTCGGGAAGTGCGAGAAAAGAAGGGACCTAGTTGATAATCTAGTATCTCGTGTAAATTCATACCTAGGGGCACCAATGACCAAAGTTCATCGGAGCATAAGCCGTGAGAATATTTATAGTAGAGGCACAGGGAAGAGAGTGACTGCAGCCGGTCTGCTAAGTCGGTATCGATCACATTACAGACTCTCCGTTGGATTTTGTCAAGAACCCCGAGGAGAATAGAGGGGGCACCTGACCAGATGTGGCAGCAATATTCAATACATGGGTGGATGGTAGATTTATAAATGTACAGGATAGATTCAAGCGGGAAAAACTTCCGGGCCCTGTATAGAGAGCCGACTTTCATAGCAGCGGATTTAGCAATAGATTCGATATAGTCATTACACACACACACACACATATATATATATATATTTATATATATATATATATGCGGTGTAGATGTAGAAGAATCCAAAAGAATTTCCTGTTTAAAAAGTGGTAGGATAACTTACTAGGAGTGTTCTAAATATATATGTATATAAATACAAAAAGAGCAAATATACGTAAAAATAAGACAGACAGGTTATTCCATGGTTAAGTGGAAGTATATGCCTATTTTCAGAAGTACAATAAAGACGGAAGCTGAAGATTGTTCGCCTGAAATTGACCCCATACTTCCACTTAACCATGGAATAACGTGTCTGTCTTATTTTTACGTATATATATATATATATATATATATATATATATATATATATATATCATAATAGAGAGCATTTACGTAATTGCTTCTTCGGGTTTTGTAAATAACACATATCTTAAAGTATTACAATCATCCACTTACGCACAAATCCCTTGGTAAAGATATTTATCCGTCTCTTCCCTCCAGTTATGGGTTAAAAAATAGGACGGTTTGTGTTCTATAGCCTTGGCTGGCAACCAGCCTACTGCAGAAAGCAATGGCAACCTACTGCGGGATAATCTTCTGGCCCGTCAGTCAGTCATGTCTCTTTCGTGTATCATGCATGGCACTTAAATGACTATTTCCTTTCATTAGTTTTATTTTTCTACTGTTTCTTTTCATAATTTCATCTTTATTATTTATTTCGGTTTCTACACTTTTTTTATTTATTTTAATGTTCCTTTATTACTTCAAATATTTCACTTTTTGTTTGATTTTCAAATCATTTTTACTAACTTTATTTTTTCATTTTCTTTCGTTTTAAAACCATTTTCTTGTCTTTCTTTCTCTAATTCTAATATTTTCATTTTTCATTTCCTTAATTATCTTCCTTCTTATTCTTTGTATTCTTTCGTTAGAATATACAGGAGTTGGACAAAATAATGTGAACACCTTCAAAATAGCAACCCGAATTTAAATTGTTCGTGACAACGTCAAATACATTTAGATTTTTATTTTTTAATGTATTTCTATTGCTGCTTGTCTATATTTCTAATAAATTGATTTTTTTTTCAGTATAATCATCAGAAACTACTGAAATCCGTCGACACGTCAAATCTATCAGATTTCCAAAGAGGTCAAATTGTTGGCGCCCGCGTGACTGAAATAACCCGAATGCTGGACGTTAATGACTGCATATGTAAAACACGGCAAAACATCGATGTCGATGCACATTTCCGGAAGAAAATCAGGAACGACCGCAAAATAAGGGTCCTTAAAGTGACTGCCGAACTTAATGACCATCTCAAGTATCCAGTTTCTACAAAAACCGTCCGACGGGAGCTTCACAGATCAGGTTTTCATGGTAGGGTTGCCATCAGGAAACCTTTGCTCTGAACAACAAACGTTGCTAAGCGTTTAGAGTGGTGTAAAACCATCAGAACTGGTCTGTGGAGCAGTAGAAATGTGCGATATATTCTGATGCAGGCTAAAGAAGCACATGAACCAGACTGCCTTCTTCCTACTGTGAAACATGGAGGAGGATCTGTGATGATCTGGGGAAGCAATATCTTGGCAATCCGCCAGCCCAATGGTTTCCCTCTAAATCATAATCAATAGTCAGGACTATTTAGGCATTTTATCTGACCAGGTGCATGGTCTCGGAACTGTTCCTGGAATGAAACTGCAGTATTCCAGAATGATAATGCCCCAATCCACACAACTAAAGTGGTCTCTGAATGGTACGAGGAACATTCTGATGTAGTAGAGCACCTTGTCTGGCCACCACAGTCCCCAGACGTGAATATTATAAAGCATGTGGGTTGTACATTAGAAAACAAAGTGAGCAGTCGATATCCACCACCGACATCGCTTTAGGAACTGGAAACAGTTTTGACAGAAATCCCTTTAGAAACCATCCAAAATTTGTACAAGTTCACAACTCGCATGGTTAAAGCAGTTATTACTGCAAAAGGGGGTCCTACGCCGTATTAGAATTCATTTTTCTGGATTTTAAAGGTGTTCCCATTATTTTGTCTAACCCCTGTATTCTAATTTTCCTTTAAACTTTTTTCTAGTTTACTTTTTTTTATTCCTCACCTTTTTTTACATATTTCTTTTTCTATTAAATTCAATTCATTTGTCTAAACTTATTTATAAATGAAACTTTGTCTGTGTGTGTGTGTGTGTGTGTATCCGTTACCTATAGACTCCGAAACGGCTGAACCGATTTTCTTAAAATTTTACGCAGTTGTACTATAAGCATCTGCGAGTGTTCTTAGCTAGGTTTTGTGTCGAGGTACCCACGATAAATATCGAAAATCGATAATCGAAAACATCGGGTTATAGAAGAAGTTGTCTGATTTTAATCAAATTTGATACACTCATAGACAAAGACATAAAAAACGATATTCAGGAGTTTCAAGGTTGCAGTTCTTACAATAGTGCAGAAAATCGATAATATATATATATATATATAGCAAGATAATTGTTGGTGTGTCTGTTTATCTGTCTGTATGTCCCTTATACAAATTCACAATTTTTATCCGATTCTCACCAAACTTCACACAAATATTCTTTAGGCAGTGTCTGAGCTCCAAGACCATGGATTAGTTTTAAAGCTTTCACTACACCCGAGCAACGCCGGGCTATACTGCTAATCGTTTATATTCCAAACACCCATTTTACTCCTTCATGATTTTTATTACCAATTATCCAGCAAAATAGCCTTTCTCTCCATTCTTTTATTTATTGTCTTTCTCTTTTCATACTTTCTTACATTTCTTTCCATCTTTTACTTCAGTATTTCTGATTAAACCCCTTTCTTACTGATAAAGACAATAGGTAAGCTTAAAGCTTCTATAAATATGCGGTAAACAACACTTCGCTGTCTTATCAAGTATTATGAATTTAACATAAAGCCTTGCTTAACAGAAACAGGATCGAATGAACAAGCCGATAAAGGACACGTCATGCCCAAAGCTAGATCCGCCATTATTAAAGCATCGTACACGCTCATGTAGATGTTGGGATCTGTCACACTTTCCTCAAACAAGATAGCGGCAAAGTCAATACTACATAAGCGCGCATTTGCGATTTTAATCTGCTAACCCAGTGTCCATTGTTAGTAGCTAATGATTGGGAATTGGTGCCAATAATGAACAACTTATTCTGACGAAATCGAAGCTAGGCGAGCATTTCATGTTCCAGCAACTCTCTTGGATACTTTGTTTGCATTGAATATTCTAAGTAACCCAAACAATCGTTTGGATTACTCAGGTTATAATGGCAATGGACTTATACTTTATTTCTAATATTCCGGAAAAACTTTAATTTTATTTGACGCAGTCTTAAAACGCATTGATCTGACGAATCAAAGAAATCCAATGCACTTAACTTCAAAAGAATGTAGTTCTTCTTCCTATTATACTTTTCTTCTTCTTCTTCTTCTTCTTCTTCTTCTTATTATTATTATTATTATTATTATTATTTTCTTCTTCTTCTTCTTTCTTCTTCTTCTTATTATTATTTTCTTCTTCTTCTTCTTTCTTCTTCTTCTTAATATTATTATTTTCTTCTTCTTTTCTTCTTCTTCTTAATATTATTATTTTCTTTTCTTCTTCTTTCTTCTTCTTCTCCTTCTTATTATTATTTTCTTCTTCTTCTTCTTTCTTCTTCTTCTTCTTAATATTATTATTTTCTTCTTTTCCTTTTCTTTCTTCTTCTTCTTCTTCTTATTATTATTATTATTATTTTCTTCTTCTTCTTCTTTCTTCTTCTTATTCTTCTTCTTATTATTTTCTTCTTCCCTTTCTTCTTCTTCTTATTATTATTATTTTCTTCTTCTTCTCTTTCTTCTTCTTCTTCTTCTTCTTCTACTACTCCTTCTTCTTCTTATTATTATTGATATTATTTTTTTTTTATTATACGTACCATGACCGTTCAGAACGTAGGTGATCACGGTTCCTCATAATTCCCTGTAGCTCTAATAAAAGTTGTCTTTTTGTTTTCCTCCTAAACCTTGTTCCACCATCAATGTTTTTTTACCCCAAGTAAGTTGGTACCGCCACTTATGTGCAGAGGGGTACATGAGAGAGTTAAGGCTTTAGTCAGGAAAAGAGTGAAGATAAAGACGTAGCTCCTAGATGGCGAGAAAGAGAAAGAGCAAAAGAAGAATATGAACACAGGATTGAAGACAGTTACGAAAATAGAGAGAAAAGAAGAGAACAATATACACGGGGTGATGTGGAAAGGGCTGAAGTTAAGTGGATAAGAGATGGGAATTGACTTTGCATTTAAATTCTTAGAGGTAATAGCCGTCAGGAAAACAAGTATATGGAAGGGAGTTCCACAGGCATGAAGCGCGAAAAAAGAAGCTGAGAGTAGAATTGGTTGGCCTAGTAAATTCTTGTGGAGAGAGCATCAGTGACCTAAGTTCTTCGGCGCAGAAGCCATGAAAATATAGAAGAGGCAGTGGGAACCGACATCCCGCCGATTAGAAAGTGGCTAGAGATAGGGACCAATCACATTACAGATTCTCCTTTGGAGCCTGTCGAGAACACTGAAATGAAAAACACCTGACCAGATATGACAAAAATATTCCATGCACGGTCGGATGATTGATTTGTATATGTGCAATATGGATTCCTAGCCCGACACAGCGACCCAACCTTCCTAGCAATGGATTTAGCTATTAAGTCAATGTAATGATTCTACTTGAGCTCGAAAGAAAGGGTAAGACTGAGGAGGCGCAGTGCGTTGCTTTTAGAGAGACTAGTTTAGTTTTTGCTTTTTGTTGGCAAGAGGATTACTTTACGAGTAGATTATGATTTGTTTTTTTTATGTCCTCTTTGCATGTAATAATCAGATTTTCAGAGCAATGTTCTTTATTATTTACCTTACAAATTTCAAATGTCTCCTCCTGATGATCAGTATAATTTTACATTTTGATCCCATTGTTTTTAATTAGTAGTCTATAGTATTATCAACATTCTTCTGTAGAACCACATTCCGGTCTCTTCAAGTCCCTTCGTCATCTTTGAAAAGATTGTTTTGAATTCATTGCCATATAGAAGAACTGATATGACGTCACAGATCAATACGCTTTTGTTTGTTTCTAACGAAAATGTTCCAACATACAAAGAATAATATGCAATATTAATGGTCCTGCCCTGGTCTGTTCTCCCACTGATCAGAAATAACTTCATAAAGAGAGGCACTAAGATTACAATCAATGTGTAGTGGGTATATAAACATATCCTCCCGAATGACACACATTTTCGTTAGTTTCCGTAACATGTTTACATTTGTTGACATTACGATACATTTCAGAGCAGAGAACGATGAATTCGAAAATTGTGTTTTAGGCTTAATTTGACTTCGTTTACACTGAACGTCATTCGTAGTCGAGAGGTCTAAGATCCGCCAGATCACATGGTGGCTTCCCTTATGTGAATAGGTATCGCAGGTTCGAATCCTACCGAATGACGCACATTTTCGTATCAAAAATTTATCGTAAATAATCAGGCCGGTAGAAATAAATATATAATACTGTTTGATTATAAGCAGAAAATCTACTTAAATATCGATCAAAAATAATGTTTAAACAAATCATTTCAAATTGTCGGTTGTTTATAACCACCTTTCGTTAATTTTCTTTAATTTCCGTAACATGATGATTATCGTAAATAATCAGGACGGTAGAAATAAATATATAATACTGTTGGATTATAAACAGAATAATGTTCAAACAAATCATTTCAAATTGTCGGTTGTTTATAACCAGTTTCGTTAATTTCCGTAACATGTTTATATATATATATATATGTATATGTATATATATATATATATATATATATATATATATACATATCGTTGTTATCTCTTAGCCTTTCTCTTATCTTTCTTTTCTTCCACCTTGATTTCCATTTCTCTTGTTGTCCTTTTTCTATTTCTATCTCTCTATAGGCTTAATTTATATCATTTCTTTTACTTTCTCTTTATTTATCACCTTCTCTCTCTCTCTCTCTCTCTCTCTCTCGTTTTATTTATGTCTCTCCCTATATATTCACTTTCGCTTTATATACCACCTTCTCTCTTTCATCTATCCCTTCCTCCCCCTTTCTCTCTCTCTCTCTCTCTCTCTCTATATATATATATATATATATGTTGCTCTTTTTATATATAACACTGCCAAAGGGTGGCTATCATCCACATCATCGGATTCTTTTCAGTTCAGTTGACACGCTTTTGCATTAAAACAAGCGATTCACTGGTCTATTAACAAGCCATTCATCATTGTGCATTTTTGGTTTGTTACTAAAAGATGTGGTCGTTGTTTGGTGCTGAGGCGTGATAGTGATTGCTATAAATACAGTGTACCTCTCTTATCCCCGAGGGATACCTGAAATTTCAGACAGGACAGGACACATTATACACTCAGTTTTTTCTTGTACACCAATTAACTTCTACATCAGGAAGGTGACGAAGAACCGATTTCCATTACGTAAAAAGGGAAACAATTTCGATTCCTGTCGAGTGGCTCAAATTTTCTTTTGTAGTTCTTCTAGGAACTTCAGTATTAAAGAAAAAAAAAAAAAAACTATTGATAGCAACTCAAATGCATGCGCCCATAAAAAAATATCGCTTGTGGTAATAAGAATAATGTCGGTAAAAAATAGTTGTTTACGATTCGGACAGAAAATTGATGCAAAGAAAAAAAAAATAGATTAGTATAATTCCCAACGGGAGATGTGCGTTTTTTAATAATAAAAATATATTTTTAACATATGCTTTATTTGCACAGGTGACATTGTTCGGACTGTTGTCCTCGTCTTTACTGTCATGTTTACTCATTTTCGGCCGTTGTACGCTGCGGCCTTCTTTAATTCTAGGAATAATTTCGTAAACATGGCAGTAAATATGAGGACAATAATCCGAACAATGTAAATAGTGTAATACTACCTCATGTCAGAAGTATAGACAAAGAGACTATATATATAAATGAACACAGAAGTCGACAGTGAGCAGTGAAAGTCTACTAGGTACCTTAACTACATTTTAGACACGTAAGTTTTAAAGTGAATTTTTAAGAATAAAATCTTTTTCTTGAAACTTTAATTTTAGCTCAGTTGAAAGCTAAATGATTAAATTTACTATTTCCACTAAGCAAAATACTCCGGTGTAGTTCAAACAGAAATTATATACATTAGAATCTAAAATTTTAGATTTTTAACAAATTTTCAGTTTTTCAGTCATTTTTTTTTTTTTTTGAGCGATCGACACGTTGATAAACAAAAGTTAATTTATGGTTTTAAAGATATTGCAAAAATAAAATATACATTTCTCACTTGTTATTTTGGAAAATTGTCAAATCTAAAGTTAAATTAATCTGATTTGAAGCAAAATATTACTTGTTTATGGGATGAAATTTAGAATGAAATTATTTCTTTATCACAAAGGTCTGACTCGCTGACCTAACAAGTAGGTGATGACAGTACCTATCAGTCTATCTGGAAGTATGGTGACCACAAGTTGGCATACACAGTTTAATATTTCGCACAGAGAACAAACTTTAAAACATGTAACCTTTTAATGAAAACTGTCTTATAAGTTTCCATAGTAAAAGAAAATATGCAGTTTAACATAATAAAAAAAAATTAGAAATTATTTTAAAAATCCTAATTCTATATGATTTGTATTAAACTTGTGAATTTTCGATTTGTAAATAAAGTCTATTTTTAATGAATTAATAGCCGAAGACGCTGAGTAACGAATAAATTTCAAAAGATGTTTGAAACTTTCATTAGAAAAGAAAAAATGAAAGCAATTCTTATAAAAATCCATTATTCATCGATTTTTTTCATCTTCAGAATATGATATCCTAAAAGTATATTATCTATAAAATCAAAATTTATCTTCCTTAAAAATAGCGTAGTTTTAATGCATTTTTGTTTTTACTATTCGGAACAGATTTTTTGTCTGGTAATTAAAAAAAATGACGTGATTTACATTCTCTAATGAGTCTTGCATTTAACTATTAAATAAAAAAATTGGCATAGATTATGTATTTGTAGAAGTTTTATGCAATTAATTGAAATGGCGGGGGGTAACAGATATAAAAAATATTTTACCAAGATTTTTAAAAATAATAATTGCATAAATAATTCTGTTCATTGGTGAATAAGTTCTGAAAGTTTCATTAAAATCAAACCATTAGTTGTGTTTTACAATAATTTTCAAATTAATGTCTTTCAACGCCAAAAAACGACTTGCGTAATATTACGTTTTGCTTAATAGTCACATTACGTAAACGTAGCGCGAATCACTGACGGTAAACAAAAAAAAAATTAATTGAAATTTCGAACGTGTTAAAAAGGATTAAAATTTTTTAAAAATAATGACAACAAAATTTGATCATTCCTTTTAATAATAGCATAAACATTATGATGATAAAACTTTGTTTTTATCAAGTTTGAGCTTTTTTAACATCATGCTATGTTGTTTTTTTTTTTTGGCATTTGTGTGGATGTACCTACCTAATACAGTAAAGCAATCATCAGGTAATGTGCGTTGGATCTACTATTTATGCATACTGTTCAATGGCGCCTTATTAGTAACAAGGTCTATTGTTTTATCCTAATATTTATTAGGTCGTCGGTAACGATTATTATTAAATCTATTCTACAGATAGTGTGTAGAAATACTTATCGATACGTATACCGTTATATTTAGCTATTGTATAGTGTTGCTTGTTAACTTTTAAATCCTTATATATTATTGATTACTTAGTGTCTCGGAAGTGTTGCCCTAAAAGAGGCTGGAAAGTGCGACGTTGAGATCCAAAGACGCATAGGCATGGCCAGGTACGCATTTTAAAGGCTAAGCAGAGTATTAAGAGACAGGAAAATTTCATTGGAAACAAGGAAAAGACTGCTGGATTACTATGTGATTTCTGTCCTTCTGTATAGAAGTGAATGTTGGACGATTTCATCAAGGATAAAGGAGAAGCTTGAGGGAGATGAAAGGTGGTTTTAAAGAAGGATGCTGAAGATGTAATGGATTGAGCACGTGAGCAATGTTGAGGTGTTGGAGTGGATGTAAACGAGATGAAAATGTGTACTTAACATCAGGAATAGCTGAGGTTCCTGGGACACGTAATAAGAAAGGAGGGCTTGGAGAATTTAATACTCAAAGGTCGAATAAAAAGAAAGAGAGACAAGGAAAAGCAGCACGAGACATATTTGATAAGCTTGAGCAAATAGATGGTAGAGCAGGGTTTAGGAGAGATACAAAAAGGAAAAGTATTTAGAGCGACAAGAGGCTGGTACTTGAAGAAGAAGAAGTTTATTTGATATGTATTCATTACTTTTCTATTGATTATTATGAATACGTTTATTTTGTTTATTTGTGCATCCGTAGTTTGTTAATTTTTTATCACTTAATTTAAATCATCATCATTATCATTTATCCATCACACCCAGATGGTGCATAGGGCAGCAACTTTTTGTTGCTGTTTCTGTAACAAACTGCTTTTCACGGGACAGGGTTATTCGCCCCGCACCCAACTCCCAAAACTGGAGGACCGGTGGACCATTCTTGGTCCTTACGTTTACAGCACCTGATATTCGCAAATGGTCATCCATTTAAGTACTGACCAGGCTCGATGTTGCTTAACTTCGGTGATCGGACGGGAACCGGTGTCTTCAACACGATATAGCCGTAGGCACTTAATTTAAATAGTTAATTTAATTTTTTATTTGTTATTTATTATTATTATTATACTTATGATTTTTTCAGGATTTTGCTTCTTTAGTTTAAATATTGGCTATGTCTAAAATATGCTACATTATATGCATATTATCTTCTTCTTCTATGTGCCCTGTCCCTTCAGGACGTAGACGAACATAATTCTCCACATTTCCCTATACCTGGTGGTTCTTAGAACGCTTTCTCCCGTTGCACCACCCAAATCCCGCTCTGCTATCCACTAGCTCAAGCCCATAAATCTAGAATATAAAAGTATAGAAACTTGCATGGCCACAAAATGAGGGATCAGTTTATATATTGGTTATAACATAGATTTGATCCCCCACTTTATATCCACATTATAATTTTTTATAAACAGTTTGCATATATATACTTTTTTTATGTGCCCTGTCCCTTCAGGACGTAGGCGATCATGGCTTTTCACGTCTCCCTATCACTGGTGGCTCTTAGCACGCCTTCTCATGCAAACCCTCGTTCCATCATCCAATTGATTAGGTCCTTCAGATATGTTATCCGCTGCTTTTCCTTGTCTCTTTTTATATGTATTCATTAATTTTCTGTTGATTATTATTAATACGTTTATTTTGTTTATTTGTGCATCCGTAGTTTGTTAATTTTTTATTAATTAATTTAAATAGTTAATTTAATTTTTTATTTGTTATTTATTATCATTATTATTATTATTATAATTTTTTCAGGGTTTTGCTTCTTTAATTTAAATATTGGCTATGTCTAAAATATACTACATTATATGCATATTATATGGTGCGTATATTTGCATTTTTAATGGTGATGTTTTACAAGGTAATCATTTTCAAGTTTCTATTTTTTAGTAATATATATGTGTATATATATATATATATATATATATATAAAGGAAAAATAGTCTTTTAGATTGGTTAAGAATTATAATTTATAACCAATCTAAATGATGTGTTGAGTTTTCTTTTATAAATATCATGTTGCTCTGGACAACATTCGTTGAACTCTCTATACAGATATAACACTTAATATTTCATATTAAGTTGATTTTGTTGGATTATCGTCGCGTTTAAGGACTGGACAAATATATTATATGTTTATGTAATAAAATTTCTTTAATCATATTTTTAATTTGTAGGCATATAACATAGATGCGAGTGCAAACCCAAACAGATACACACAGAGACGTACAAACAAACATGTCTAAATACATTGTGTGTATGATCACGTGAGTGAATTTTTGACTAATAGTTATAATATAAAAATATAATTGGCATAATAAAAATAAAAATAATGACAGTACAAACACACACATAATTATATATATATATATATATATATATATATATATATATATATAAATTATCTCGAAACTTCGAAACCGGGAAAAAGAATAAAGAATTACACTTAAGTAATTTTTCTGTATTATTTTCAAACAATATTATCAATGCCCTATTATTTTAATTCAGTATTAATCGAAAAAAATACTTTATATATATATATATATATATATATATATATATATATATATATATAAGAAAAATTAAAGCAGACACTTTATTTCATGGTAAATCGGTAATCGTGTAGGCCTATTTTCAGGCGAACCATCATCAGCTTCCGTCTTTATTTTACAAAGGATTTTACACGAATCCTCTGTAAAATAAAGACGGAAATGGACCTATACTTCCGATTTACAATGAAATAACGTGTCTGCTTGAATTTTCTTATATTTGCTGTATATGTATTTATATTTATATACATATATATTTAGAGCTTTCTTAGAGAGTTATCCTACCACTGTATGTACAGGATACCCCTTTGGATTCTTCTATACCCACACTGCATGCTGATATATATACATATATATATATATATATATATATATATATATATATATATATATTGTGCAGTAATATCTAGTTTATGCATGTTTTATTGAAAATGACAGACTAGGTATTAATATTAAGGTTTTTGTTGCATTTCCTAAAGCTTTTTATATAATTTTCCGTGCGTCCTTATGATTTTTTCAGAACTCAAATTATATAGGAATTGTTCGAATGTTTTGTTTTCAGAGCGCTTTCAGATTTACTTTTAGCCATTATTAAGGGTGAATTTTGTTTTGTGTCTAACCGAACCTGTATGTTATATTCCAATCATGTTTAGTACATTGTTGCTGTTTTCATAATTGACACTGAATAATTTATGAAAACCTAATGGTAACACTTTATTTCTCATTTTCAATGAAACCTGCATATATACATACATATATATATATATATATATGTGTGTGTGTGTGTGTGTGTGTGTGTTATTTTGCCTTGGCCTTTTGATTACATCTTACTTTTCATTGGTTGTGACTTCAGTTGTCTCGAAGACAATGTCCTCTAATTCTTGTTTATAGTTTCAGTGAAAGCATTCGTGTATCGTAGTATGATTCCCGTCCAATAACTCACGCTGATTGATGACCATTAAGCGTAGATACGTCACGAACGGCGACTTTACCTCCCGCTATGTCTTTTAAAATGGTAGTTACCTATTTTATCATACGGTCGTATGTCCTGCGTTCCCTCTACCTTACCAATCTCTATGCATCTGAGATATCTTTCGTCAACAACGAACGACTCAGGCTAAAATTGAAGCAGATTTATTATTTTTTATAAAGCTTTCTTTATGACTTATTCAATTATTTATACTTTTCATTTTAATTTTTAAACAGGTTTTAATATATCAAAATCTGTGACGTCGGGTGATTCCATCCATCCGTACGTCACGCCCTCTATTTAAATTATTTTTGTTTTCCAGCCGTTTTCTTTCAGGACGTAGACGATCATGGACATCACTTGCCGTTGTCCCTGGTTGCTCTTAATTTTTTTTTTCTTTTCGTATCTCTTCCAAACCCCGCTTTGTCATCTACTTCCTCAAGCCCATCAAGTACGTCTCACGCTGCTTTACCATGTCTCTCTTTTCCTCTATTCATCCTGTGAGTATTAAATTCTCCAACGCTCCTTATATGTCTCAGAAACCTCATCTGTCTCTTCCTGACGCTAAGTATATTTTTCTTTTCGTTTGCATCCTCTTCAAACCTTTGACGTTGCTCACATTTTTGGTCCATTATATTCTCAGTATCCTTCTGTAGAACTACGTTTTTGTTGTTTCGAGATTCTCCTTCGTCCTTGAGGGGATTGTCCAACATTCGCTGTCTTAGAAGAGAACAGATATCACATAACAGTATGCTTTTCTTTGTTTCAAAGGAAATCTTCCTGTTTCTCAATATTCTACTCGAACTTTGGGCATGTCATTACCTCTTCGGATCTCTTTTTACTCTGAGTAAATTGGAGTATACTAGCAGTATAGTCCGGCGTTGCTCGGGTGTAATGAAAGCTATAAAACCAATCGATGATCTTGGAGCTCAGACTCTTTGGACGTTGGCATGAAAGATTAAAAAGCAATAGCTGTTTCCAATTAAAGCGAAACCGTAGACTGAAAGAAAAATGAATGGATGTAAGTCAAATTTTGATTTCCTGGTATCGATATCAAATAAGTCTTTTTGTCGTAAACTGAATTTTGAAGGCTAAATAAGTCCTCTGAGTAAATTGTATCACGGCTGAGACTAAGAACTACAATTATACCTACTTCGAGCCAAACCCGAAACAAAAACTAAAATAAAAGGGCTGAAAAAAATACAGATATACAGGCAGATAAACAGACACACACACAAACAACTTGCCTTTTATATATATATATATATATATATATATATATATATTATCGATTTTCTGCACTATTGTAAGAACTGCAACCTTGAAGCTTCTGAATATCGTTTCTTTAATTTGATTAAAATCGGACCACTCCTTCTATAACCCGATTTTTTCGATTATCGATGTTCGATATTTATCGGGGTTACCTCGACACAAAACCTAGCTAAGAACACTTATAGTACAACTGTGTAAAATTTCAAGAAAATCGGTTCAGCCGTTTCGGAGTCTATAGGTAACGGACACACACACACACACACACACACACACAGACACAGACACACACACACACACACACACACACAACACACACACACACACACACACACACACACACACACACACACACACACACACACACACACACACACACACACACACACACACACACACACACACACACACACACACACACACACACACACACACACACACACACACACACACACACACACAGTTCCATCTATAAGTTTAGATCTAATAAAAGTAATAACAAAATGAGAATGTTTTCAACCGGAATGCATTCGTTTTAAATCCGTGAGCTTATTTATAATAAAAACATCATCAAAGAATCCTTCTCGTTCTTATCCACGTGCCGTGTCCTGTCTATCCATGATTGACTAGGCAGAAGATTTTTCCGCGGTAGTTTGCTTTTTTTTTCTTTTTTTTCTTTTTTTTTTGCAGTAGACTGGTTTTCAACTAAGGCTACAGAATCCAATCTGTCCTCCTATTTAACCCATATCTGGAGAGAGAAGGGATGGGTTCAGACCTTTCTCAAAGGTATTTTCAATTAATTCAACCGGAATTTGAACTTAGCGGAACATCATTGTCAAAAAAAAGTAAGGATTTCTTAAACATCAGCCGAATCTTTCTGATTATAACATGCAAGAAGCAAAACATTCAGTTAAGTGCCTTACGTGATACACGCATGGGTGATCATGTCTCAAAAAAGACATGACTGACTTGGCAGAAGATTATCCCGCAGTAGGTTGCTAGTAAATTCTGTGGTAGACCGGTTGCCTACCAGGGCTATAGAACCCAATCTGTCCTGTTATTTAACCCATAACTGGAAGGAAGAGACAGATTAATACCTTTCCCAAGGTTAGTTGAGAGCAAGTGAATGCAACAAATTCAATTATAATTCGAACTTGGCTCTCCGATTTTTCTTTCCCAGCCGATATTCACTGCACCACAACGCACATACACAATTTACCCCGAGTAAATTATAGTATAACTAATAAAAGTAATAACAAAAAGAGAAATATTTTCAACCGGAATGCATTCGTTTTAAATCCGTGAGCATATTTATAATAAAAACATAATGAAAGAATCCTTTTTTTTTCCATGTGCCGTGTCCTTTCAAGACGTAGGCGATCACAGACTTCCCTTGAATTTATCCATTGTTGATCTTAATATTTTCCCTCTTAGTATCTCTCCCAAACCCAGTTTCGTCATCTACTTGCTTAAGTCTATCAAGTATGTCTCGTGTTGCTTTCCATTGTCTCTTTTTCTCTCTATCCGACCTGTGAGTATTCGATTCTCCAAACCCTTCTTTCTCATTATATGTCTCAGAAACCTCATCTATCTCTACCTAATGCTAAATATAAGTTTCATTTTCGTTTGCTTCCTCTTCAAAACTTTGTCGTTGCTCACATTTTCGATCCATGATATCCTCAGTATCCTTCGGTAGAACCACATTTTTGTTGCTTCGAGTCTCTCCTTCATCTGCTGCCATACAGGATGACTAAATAGATCGAAACAAATTTTAAGGGGAAGTGCAAACATGTAAAGGAGTAGAAAGTACAATCAGTTTTTTTCTAGGGTGAGTAGCTTAATAAAATAAATTTTCATTAATACTTTTGAAAAAATTACTTTTATATTTAACTGTTATAGTGGAACATCCTGCCATCTCCGAGAATAAAATCATCTAAGACGGTAACGAGTGGTACTACGGGAAAGAGGTCTTAGGCGAAGGCATTCACTATGCGATAGTCGATTCGCCCCATCCCTTGGCTTGCCTATATGTGTATTATTGTTAATTGTACCTGAGTACAATAAATCTGAATTTCTTATTCCTGGTGTGGAGTTCCATTATTCAACTGATCATTTTATACTGTATTCCTTTTCAGGTTATATCATTAACATACAAAATATTCCTACTGTTTTAAAAACATTACGAATGAAATAAATTACGCTAATTTAATAAAATATTGTTTTTTTTTTAATATTTAAAAAAAATTCTGTACATATTTAATTCTTGTAAAATATAATGCGCAGTATTAGCACAGTAAATATAACCAGAATAGACGGACTATGCTATGGGTTAAATAGCAGGATAGATTGGGTTCTATAGTTTCGGTTTGGTTTCTATAACTTTAGAAAGTAATAGCAATCTAGTGAGGGAAAATATGCTGCCTAGTCAGTGTATCACGTATAGCACTTAACTGCCTGTGTGAAAGTTGTGTTTGTAAAAGAATAAAATAACATTTTTGTAAACAATAACTTCTTCTTCTTCATGTGCCGTGTCCCTTTAGGACGTAGGCGTTCATGGACTTCCACTTGGCTCTGTATTTTGTGGCTCTCAATAATTTTTCTCTTGATATCTCTTCTAAGCCCCGCTCCGTAAACCATTTGCTCAGACCTAACAAGTACGTCTCGCGTTGCTTTCCCCTGTCTCTTCTTCCATTTATCCGACCTGTGAGTATCAAGTTCTCCAGGTCTTCCTTCCTCATTACGTGTCCCAGGAACCTCATTTGTCTTTTCCTGATATTTATTATTAGTTTTCTTCTCGTTTGCATCCTTTCCAACACCTCATCGCTGCACACGTGCTCCGTCCATGGTATTCTCAGTATCCTTCTGTAAAACCACATTTTTGCTGCATCGAACCTCTCTATCATTTTTTTATGAGATCGTCCAGCATTCACTTCCATACAGAAAAACAGATATGACATAGCAATCCACTACTCTTTTCTTTGTTTCTAATGAGAGTTTCCTGTCTTTCAGTACTCTGGCTAGTTTCTGAAAGGCGTCTTTGGCCATGCCAATGCGTCTTTGGATATCCGTGTCGCATATTGCTCTCCTCTTTTTGCTGATGACCATGCATTCAGTTTTCTTGGGGTGTATGCTCAATCTTTTATTTTTACTTTCTTTTGCTAACTTCTATAGAAGATCCTGCATTTTTTTCCGTGTCTGCTATCAGCACTGTGTCATCCGCGTATGAGATATTGTTGAGATTATGGCCGCTAATGACGATTCCTGGTAAGGCTTTTATTTCTCTCATAATTGCCTCGCTGTACATGTTGAAAGATCCGGTGAGAAAACATATCCTTGTCTTACGCCCCTTTCTACTTTTGCATACCTGCTGAGTTCACCTTCTATCCGTACAGAAGCGCTTTGCTCACAATATAGATATAACTTCAGTTATACTAAATACTACAAGGGTTTCAGCAAAATATCCCACTTGAAAAAAAATGGAGGTTAGGGGTCGTGATTCATACTGTGAAATTTTACGTGCAGTCTTTAAAATTCAAAACTAGAGTCATTTAGCAGGAGCCTGATAATAATAATACGAATATGAATATGAAATGTTCTTCCTATTTTTTTTATTCTACCATTCACTAAGAAGAACATTATGAAAGAATATCAAAGAACTATTAAATGAAAAATCTACTCTGTTTAGTATGGAATTCAATTCACTAGAATGTGTCTAAAGAAATCATTAATGAATTCTTTATTTATTAATCCGATTATTATTTTATCACTTTCAATGTTATTTTATTGGATACACATGTTTGAATAAATGCCCGTTTATTTATTGATTCAACTGGCCAAATAAATTAATTTGATCGAAAATTCGAGGGAATTAATTTAAGTGGTGATGAAACGGATAGAGTTTTTGGAATTTATTTTTTAGAGATATGGCTTTGCCAGTTGGAATTCTAGTCTGAACTGGTCTTTGGTGTTATATTTTTCTTTTCATTTCTTTGTCTCCTTCCAAAGTGCCTACTTCATGTATTCTTCCTTCTAATTTTCCTTCTGCTTTTGTTGATTTTTTTTCTTATTTATTTTCTAACTGATATAATTTTGTTAAAAGTTTTTCGATAGAAATTACTTATTTTCTATATTTTTTCTTTTTTTTTATTTGCTGCTGTACTTGATGGCCATTCAAACTTGCTTCTTGGTATTGACATTTGACTCTTACCCCCTCTTAATATATAATAGGATGCCAGTTAAACATCGCCTTGTGTAAAAACTCTGTTGGTAGCCGAGTCAACTGGCCAAATAAGTTAATTTGATCGAAAATTCGAAGTAATTAACTTAACTGGTGATGAAACCGATGACGGTTTTTCGGATTAATTTTCCAGAGGGTTTGCCAGTTTAATCTTTTATTGAATCTATGGATAATTCTAAATGAAAATAGATCGGTCTTTTTTAATACTGAGCAATAACATGTGCATCAAATGAACTGTTCTGGTGTCCAGTTTTTGTGCTCTCTCCCCCATGTTAGTCTCTTCTACTTATTCGCTGGCCAAAGCAAAAGCTCCTGGCTGCCTTGTAAAATTTTACAAAGTAATAACAAAAGAACCATTCTATTTTCATTTAGAATTATCCACTTGGCAATAAATATCAAAAATAGTATGAAATACATCATTTATTTTAAACAAATAGGGTTGCCTAATCATTTTGGCCGCTAGTGTATATCGGATTTCCTTGTAGAAATGGCTATCCAACGGATTTAACTATCGATTTTTTGTTTTATTTTATATATATATATATATATGCGTGTGTGTGTGCGTGTTAAAAGGAAAGAAGGTTGCTGAGAAGAAGAATATATATATATATATATATATATATATATATTCTATATCTCAGTAACTTCTTTCCTTTTAAATGATATGCAAAAAGTTCTCGAAAATGTAATTACTACTGGACATGAGCAGCTTTTATATATATATATATATATATATATATATATATATATATATATATATATATATATATATATATATATATATATATATATAATGAATTAGAACACTCTCACTACTGGCGTCTGAATGCATTGTTTTGTCACACACTAAAAGGATGCCTCCTTCAATTGAGCGCCCATAGCACAAAGGTAGAATCGCCGACTCACGCCTCTTCGTTAGGGTTTCAATCCTGGGTAAAAATCAATCGGATGTCTAACAGTACTGATGAGCTGTGATACAGCGATTATATGCAGATGATTATATATACTACTTCTCAGGAATTTCTTTCCTTTTAATAGCTTCATTACCATGCTTGTGGTGAAAGATTTTCAAAAACTTCTGGAAAGTGCGATAACTGCCACTGGATATGAGCAGCTTCTTTCCGTGAGAAATTATTTTAAGAGAATTAATTTAGGAATTTTATCCGATAGCTGCACTACTTGTTAGTCTATGCCGACTATTTCTTTATGAGAAAATACTGATAACATTTATCTGGGAAGCAATATTTTTAGGTCAAAATTGTGATAAAGAATTTTCTGTAACACAAGAGTGAATTAGATCTATTGTTCAATTTTAAGTCCTTTTGATGTTTGCTTATATTCCATGTTTTCCATCTAGTAATGTTTAACTTTTTTCTTCTTTTTTTTTTAATCATTTCACCCCAAGCAAGGCGGAAACGCCACTGATGTGCAGGGTTTACATAAATGTAAAAAGATTAATTAGAAAAGAGTGAGGAGTACAAACTAGTTAGAAATGAACAATAGAAAGCAGGTGCGATGACAGATACATAGGCGGAGAGAAAGGGAAGGTTATACAGGGGAGGGGAGAGAGCTAGAGTCCAGTGGTTAGTAGATGAGTATTGACTTTGCATATAAATTTCTGGAGGTTGTAGCCGTCAGGAAAGCAAGAATACGGGAGCGAGTTCCACAGGCGGGAAGTGCGAGAGAAGAAGCTGGAGGAGTAGAATTGTCGTCTGCATTTAGCTAACCTGACTGTGAATGGGTGGGACCCAGTTGCCAGTCTGGTTGCACGTGTAAACACCTGTTGAGGAGGCATCAGTGACTTAAGTTCGTCCGATCAGAAACCATGAAAGTATTTATAGAACAGACAAAGGGAGGCCACATTTCGACGACGGGGAAGTGGCTGCAGTCGAGTCGCCAGATCAGTACCTATCACATTACAGACTCTTCTTTGGAACTTGTTAAGAACACTGAGGAGAACGGCAGGGGCACCTGACCATAAATGGCAGCAGTACTCCATGCACGGACGGATGGTTGACTTGTATATATGCAGGATGGATTCGGGTGGAAAAAACATCCTGGATCGACATAGTGACCCAACCTTCTTAGCAGTAGATTTTGCTATGGATTCAATATAGTGGTTCCATTTGAGGTCTGAGGACAGGGTAAGTCCGAGGAGGCGTAGTGTATTACTCTCCGGGAGAATCACTTGGTCAATGCTTATGGGAGGCAGGAGAGGTTGCCTGTAATGGTTGACAGATAACAGCTTGGTCTTAGAGGAATTGAAGTTGACAAGCCACTTCTTGTCCCAATTCACCACAGAGTGTAGATCCCGCTCAAGGTCAGCAGCGAGATTATGTCTGTCCGCCACGACAGGTTTCTTACTGGAGCGGGAGTATATTGTCGTGTCATCTGCGTAGATGCCTACTTGGGACTTGATCTCATCTGGGAGATCGTTGATGAAAAATGCCTACTTGGGACTTGATCTCATCTGGGAGGTCGTTATGGAAAAAAATAAAAATAAAATGAAACTCTAATAATCAATTACCTTCCATTACATTTTTCTAAAATAAAGCTGTTTTGTTTTTCCAAATTAATTAATATAAAGGTGTTATTTATTTTCGTCGTCAAATCTTTACTGAAAAGAAAACGAAGACTTCTGAATTGACATGTTTTCTCATTTATAAATGTCATGGCACCCAAAAACAGTTCTCGGGAAAATAATCTTTCTAATAATCTCAATAATTCACAATTCAAAAGGTCACGGTCTAGTGAGCATAGCGAATCCGTAAAGTAAAGATATTCCAGCTTATTTTATCCTGAAAACGAATAAAGCTTTATGTTGTCATTAAAGAGGATGATACAAATTCTGTTCAATATCACTGCACATTTCTGGTGAGATGCATCATTTAGGCTCGATCTATTCACACTAATTTTTGTATTTTTCTGCACACAGTGGATGATACGTGTCATGAAATCAACCATCCGTCCGTGCATGGAATACTGCTGTCACATATGGTCAGGCGCCCCCGCTGTTCATCCCAGTGTTCTTGACAAACACCAAAGAAGAATCAGTAATGTAATAGGTAACGACTCGGCGGCTCGACTCCAGCCACTTCCCCACCGACGGGATGTTGCTTCCCTTTGTCTGTTCTATAAATATTTTCATGGCTTCTGCTCCAACGTACTTAACTTTATTGTGCCTCTGCCACATGAGTTTACTCGTGCAACCAGACTGGCAACTGGGCCCCGCCCAATCACAGTTGGATCAACCAAATACAGCCGACAATTCTACTCCTCCAGCTTCTTTTCTCGCACTTCCCGCCTGTTGAACTCGCTTCCATATTCTTGCTTTTCTGACGGCTACAACCTCCAGAAATTTAAATACAATGTGAATATTCATCTCTTAGCCATTTGACTCTAGTTCTTTCTACATCACCCTGTATTCACTGCCACTACTGCGCAGGGGGCTACATAGAGTGGAGAAAGGATGGTTAAATACAGGAAATGTCAGTGGGTGGGTGATAGGCGGGTAGGGATATCGAGAATAAGGGTTGGGTAGATGAGAGTGTTCTGAGAATAATTGGGAGTTAGTTTGTTAGGAGGTGTCTATTGACCCTACATTTAAACACCTGGAGATTGTAACTGTCGGGAAAGCAGAGTTGTGGAAGGGAGTTCTACAGGCGGGAAGCGCGAGAAAAGAAGCTGTTGGAGTAGAAATTACAGTTACATCTTATCTGTTTAACTGAAAAAGGGTGGGACCTAGTTGCTAATCTAGTATCTCGTGTAAATTCGTGCTTAGGCGGCACCAGTCATCTAAGCTCATCGGAGCAGAAGCCACGAAAGTACTTGTAGAAGAGGCACAGGGAAGCCACATCACGCCGGTGAGAGAGCGGCTGCAGCCGGTCTGCCAAGTCAGTATCAACCACGTTACAGATCCTCCTTTGTATTTTGTCAAGAAGCCCAAGGAGAGCAGCAGGGGCACCCGACCAGATATGGCAGCAATATTCAATACACGGGCGGATGGTAGATTTGTATATGTGCAGAATAGATACAGGTGGGAAAAACTTCCGGGCCCTGCACAGGGAGCCGACTTTCATAGCAGCAGATTTGGCAATGGATTCAATATAGTCATTCCATTTGAGGTCCGCCGAGAGTGTAAGGCCAAGGAGGCGTAGTATTTTACTCTCTGGGAGGCTAGCCTGTCCCATGCTAATGGGAGGTAGATGCGATTGTCTATGGTGGTTAGTTGATAACAGCTTTGTTTTAGAGGCATTGAAATTTACCAGCCATTTCCTACCCAAGGCAACTACGGATTGGAGGTCACTTTCAAGTACGGCAGCGAGATTCACTTTGTCGTCCACACCTGGTTTCTGATCGATGCGAGAGTAGATTGTTGTGTCGTCGGCGTACATGCCTACTTGGGATCGAATGGCGTGGGGAGATCATTAATGTACATCAGAAAGAGCGTGGGACCTAGGATAGAACCTTGAGGGACGTCCACGTTTGTATGACAGTTTTGGGAGGCATACCCATTTAATACCACCTTCAATGTGCGGTTAGAGAGGAATGACTGGATGAGGTCAAACAGATGTCCAGTTATCCCGTATCTCCGCAGTGTGCACAAGAGGCCAGCGTGACAGATCCAGTCGAACGCTTTGGAGATATCCAAGGCAACGGTTCGGGCTTCGCCATTCTTGTCAAGTGCCCGGTATATGTACTCGGTAATGGTCGTTAGCATATCAGCAGTAGACCTGGTGAAGCGAAACCCGTACTGTTTGTCAGAGAGAAACCTGTGGGCCGTGAGATGCTGAATCACCACAGCGTTGATAATGGCTTCGAAAACTTTGCCAAAGATCGGAAGGAGACTAATATGACGGTAATTGGCGGGGTCTGAGGGTTCACCAGAATTATTAAATATAGGAACTACACAGGAGGACTTCCAACAGGCAGGAAAACAGGAAGCAGATAGGCAGAGGTTATACAGTTTAGAGAGGACAGAAGAGAGTTCTGGGGCACATTTCTTCAGTACTATGACTGGGATTCCGTCATCGCCGCTCGCTTTGTGTGGGTCAAGTTGTGCAATTATCTTGGCGACCAGTGAGGGTGTAATGTGAACGTTATTTAGTTGAGCCTTAGTTCTGGGTGGGAAGTCGGGTGTAGGTATTCCTAACGAGTCCAGTGTCGAATTGGTGGAGAATCTACGGGCAAAGCATTCAGCCTTGTCCGCTGGGGAGGTGAGAACTTCAAATTCATTGATTTGTGGGGGTATTGAAGTCTTGCTTTTTTTGAGCACGCTTTTGCAGAGTCGCCAGTAACCTTTGGAGCCAAACTTAGAGGATGCTATGCGTTGTCTCATTCTGGTAGCAAACGCCCTCTTAGCTTCGTTCAGTAACTTTTTACACTTATTCTGTGCTGATGCGAAAAGAAGCCTGTTTTGGTTCGACGAGCAGCTTCGATAAATTCGAAAGAAATGGTTCCGGTGGGCAATGGCAGCCGAGCAAGCGGGTGAGAACCAGGGGGACGAATTTGATTTTAGCTGGAATTTCCTGGCCGGGATAAAAGCATCGATGCCAGCCTTAACCCAAGAGGAGTCCTGGGACGCACAGTATTCGATAGGAAGATCGAAGACGTTGTTCCATGGGACGTCGCAGAGGAAGTCGCGGAACGAGTCCCAGTCTGCTCTCTGGTAGCAGTATGATATTCTGCTGGCCTGGTTTCCTTGGGTAGAGTTAGCGCGGATTGAGATGTTGACGGAAACTACGGCGTGGTCAGAGTTTCCGAGGAGGCAGAGCTGCCTGGTAGTGCTGGAGTCTGGAATGGAAGTAAAGCAAAGGTCGAGTAAAGAGTCCCTTCCGTTAGGGTTATTAGAGAAACGCGTGGAGAAGTTCACCACTTGCGTTAGAGCTTGGGTTATTGAGAAATACATGGTGCGGATCCCAGCAAGGTCGGTGGCTGAGTTTTCAAGACACTTGGTGTGGAGGGCGTTAAAATCGCCAAACACATATGGGCAGATGGGTGAGAAGAAATGGCCCTGTCGATATTAGTAGAGATGCTATCAAGTACCGTACAGTCAGAGGAGGAGGGGGAGCGGTAGAGGAAGAAGAGATAGCTAACCGTGCTTAGAAGTGAGAGACGGAAGCACATGAAAGAATGATCCAGGGATTCAAGAGATGTGACCCTGGCTAGAGGGAGTTGTTCGCTGACATATACACCAAGCCCATGCATATGGACAGTGGAGTCCTTCCTGAAGAGGGATGGTAACCAGGAACGAACAGCTCCGAAAAGGGGATAGAAGGGTCAAGGTTAGTCTCACATATAGCTAAGATATGGGGTGAGTTAGAAGGAATGATTCTACACTATTAAAGTTACTGTGAATACCTCGTATGTTTGTGAAGGAAACGTAGATAGGTTTGGGCGATTTATGACTATCTTGTTTAGTCTCGCTGTTTTGTTTGTTTAATTTCATGGTGGTTTAGTTGTGGATAGAGAGAGGTCTAGAGTAGGGTCAGATGGTTATTAATTATTGCAGGTGAAGGATGGTGAATGGCGCCGCCTGCAGCATATATATATATATATATATATATATATGTGTGTGTGTGTGTGTGTGTGTGTGTGTGTGTATGTATATTCCGTAATATCCAGTTCCATCCATATATATATATATATATATATATATATATATATATATATATATATTCAGTTATGCAAATTTGTATTTGTAACATAATATTATTTATTTACACTGACTTTTTTTATTTATTTTTTTAAACCTACACATTAAAATATATAGTCTGGTATATATATCAAAATTTAGATTATATAACGTTCAGATTTTTCTCGGCACCTCAATATTGATTTTTGCATGAAAATCAGAGTTATGCTTCTGTTGACTAAAAGTGTATATTGATTAATATAGAAATTATAGCTCTGTTATTCTATGTAGGGCAATATTTTATTAACACCAACACTCAAGGTGAGATATTGATCACACACACACACATACATATACGCACATAAATATATATATATATATATATATATATATATATATATATATAATTCCAAGTGAAGAGGACTCAAGGTTTTTTTTAATATTTTGAGTTCTCTGGCATTTATTTTATTATAAACAGTGCTCAATATAATGAGTATTATAGAGCTTAATATAATATAATATAATATAATTATATGGTTATGTCAACTTTTTATTGCTACATGGAAATTTCTATGTTTCGAGAATAATTCTCATCATCAGGCAATGCTGGTGTGGTTGTGCAGACGATTTGCATTTAAATGACAAACTTTCGGTTTACTGTGAATGTATGTGGGTGTTTTTTTGTGTTTTTTTTTGTGTGTGTGTGTGTGTGTGTGTGTGTGTGTGTGTGTGTGCGGCTAATCAGAATGGAGATTCACTTAGGGGTTTGACCTCGAGGAATTTACGTGCTAACCAACTTTTTTCCTCCTCTTTTTTTCTTTTTCCCTTGACCCTATTCCTCTCTTGTCTGCTTTCCTTCAAGTAAACCCCGAAATGCTATGTTTTCGCTCCATCTATCAATTTGCTGTAAAGTTTATTATCCTGATACAAAGGTGGGGGGGATTATTAAAAAAAAAAAAGAACTAACTTATTCTATCTTTGGCCTTATATTTATTTTCATTTTTATTTTTACCTAATCCGTCGGTGAGCATGTTATTTAATTTAGGTTTATATATACATATATATATATATATATAGTAAATTTATCTTTTGTGTCGCAGTGAAGTCGACAGTATAATTCTGGGAGATAACAATTTTAAGGAAATTTCTTTGTAATAATAGTGCTTCATATCAAGACAAAGAACATTATTAATAATAAATAAAATACTTATCCTAAGCAGTCATGGCTCTCGACATATTTCTTTTCGTTATTATATTGATATGAATAATGTGGTTATTTGCCGTTGTCTTCTTGGCGTTACTAAATTAAGTTTTATTTTTTGATAAAGCTGCTGCCAATTAGGACTCGAGAGCCCGGCCTGCCTTGTTATTTACTTCTGTCCACGCACTAGAATTCGCACTTTAGCCTCGGAGAAGGAATTAATGTAAAAACAAACATCAACATATTAGTTCGCAAATTGAACTCGAATAGGCGATTCTACTTTCGACGCTGATACCTATGACGTTACCTGCGTATATGTCTCTCATAACTTTGTATTAAATTTTGGAAAGAAAAATGAAAAAAAAAATCTATTCTTATCCTTCTACGTGTGACACTTAATCTTGTTTTGCTTAAATTTTAATCTCAGTGTTTTGAAGGATGCTAATCCGAGCTGGCCACACATATAGAAATGAATCTTTCCTCTCCAGGGATGCAATGCAATGCAATCCGCTCAAGTTTGAGAGAGAGAGAAGATCAAAAATCAAGATTATATCTCGAGGATCAGTTGAAATTGTCAAACTGAAATGAGAGTCACTAGAAAGTACGGGAATACAAAATAAAACGAGAAGATACTAAGGGAACTGCAGTTGTAGAGAGAATTCTGAAACAGTGTAAGAGAAAAGAATGCGAGCAATTCTTGGTCTGAAAAAGTTTTAAAAAACTCTGATGTTTGTTCTCTTGAGGAGATGATGGGAAATGGATCGGGTCAAAAAATATCTGTGTCCACTTCTAAAAACAAAATGCTGTGAAGTGGGGCTGACAGTATACAACACTTAATTCGACTATTAATCCTGATAGCAGAATTCAATACTCAGCTAGAATTGTGGAGTCCGGGTGAGCGACCGCACAAAATAATGAACAACAAAATAGATATTTGAGATAGAAATATATGTTATATTAAACGTAAAGATACAAACTGGAACGCAGATTAGTAATCCAGGAATACGATTACTAGGAATATATATATATATACATATATATTCAAATCTTTGAAGTGAAGCGGTGCTGGAAATAGTATATGCGTGTAATATTATTCTGGCTGTATGGAGTTACAATACCAACCGACGCGGTATTCTCTGTGTAATTTCAGTATCCCTCGGTAACTTACTGATCAGTCTCTGTAGACTCTATGGCAGGAGTATATGTATACTTAAGTCGACTCCATTATCATAGAAAAAAGGGTGATCCCACATCAGCTAGTCTAGTTACTGCAATAGTATTTTCTTCATCTCTTTCTAGACAATTACGCAATACTAAGTATCATTCCATTCATTATAGTAAGAAGTGTAACTGGTTATTTTCACATCTTTACTTTCGAGACTTACTTCCAATGAAAGTTATAAATTTTTCTTTTGGGGTAGTTTTCGGAGCTCACTGAGACATCAAAACCGTCATGCAGAACGACCAACGGTTCTACCTCCGGCATGCTCTGCTCGTTCGAGAACTTTTTTCATACTGTTATTCATAACCAAATCGCCCCAAGCAAGGCATTTTACTGCCAGTTTTGCAGGGAGTCACAAAGAGGGAATTTATGAGAAAGAATGACAGGTTATAGGGGGTGTCTGGAAGTAATTAAGAGAAGAATGAGAATACTGATGAGAGTGAAGAGGACGGAGAATAAAGCATGAGAGAGAGAGAAAAAAGAGGCTATCCATCTATCTATCTATCTAGCTATCTAGCTAGCTAGCTATCTAGCTAGCTAGCTAGCTATTTTTTTTATAATCATATCGCCCTAAACAAGACATTTTACTGCCACTGTTTTGCAGGGGGTTACATGGGAGGAATGTTATGAGAAAGAGTGACAAGTTATAGGGGGTGTCAGGAAGTAATTAAGAAGAATGAGAATACTGATGAGAGTGAAGTGGACGGAGAAAGAAGCATGAGAGAGAGAGAGAGGGGGATGCAGATTAGTGAGATAGGAGAAGACGACTTCACAATTAAATTCTTGGATATTGTAGCTGTCAGACTATCTATCTATCTATCTATCTATCTATTTTTTCTATAATCATATCGCCCTAAACAAGACATTTTACTGCCACTGTTTTGCAGGGGGTTACATAGGAGAAATGTTATGAGAAAGAGTGGCATGTTATAGGGAGTGTCAGGAAGTGGGTAAGAGAAGAGTGAAAATACTGATGAGAGAGGAGTGGACGGAGAAAAGAGCATGAGAGAAAGAGAGAGAGAGAGAGAGAGAGAGAGAGAGAGAGCATTCAGGTTAGTGAGATAGGAAATGACTATTGACTTTACATTTAAATTCTTGGAGATTGTAGCTGTCGGGAAAGCAAGTAAACGGAAGGGAATTCCACAGGCGTGAAGTTCGAGAAAAGAAGTTACTGGAGTAGAATTTGTGTTTACAATTTATTGGTTTCACAGTAAAAGGATGGGACTTATTTGTTAATCGTATTGCTCGAGTAAATTCATATATATATATATTTGTTTTTATGCACCCGTGTAAACCCTGTTTATCCTTTACAATAATATTTCGATACGTCTCTCGTCTACTTAATCTTTTCAGCATTGCTTTCCATTTTTGTAAATTTTAAAGAATACTTTTTCACCTGTTTTGAAGTAATTCTGTGTTCGGATTTTTTTCTTGTTTTCCAAAATTTTTTATTCCGCAGAAAAAGAAACTAATGAAAGTTAATATTTTCCGTGATTCCATACATGAGGCCACACTCAAATAAGTGTAAGGTCAACCCTTTTCTGCGATAGGTACGAATTTGTCTATATGTCAACATTCATGCGAAACGAAAGCGAAATCTGGTTTTCATTTTACTATACAATTTAATAATAAAAGCATAGTTCATTTCTTTAATATGTCTTGACGGTTCAGAAAAATCTCCAAAAAAGTAAAGTTTTCTTTTTTTTTTTTACTTCTGACGCCACAAGATGGTCTCAGTCTGATTTCTGCCTTTTTTAGCAAATCGTTGCTGATAGCTGCTTCTTTATATTATCTTTGTGATTTGTCTTATTTTTCCGGCGATGAAATTTATTCATAACTGACGATCTAGAATATATTTCTATTTCTATTTACCAATCATTATGACTGTTGCGATTGGACACCTCAACTTGACGTAATGGTTAACAAGCTAAAATATTTACGATTGATTAGTGAGTGCGATCATCACTGTTTTCCTTTTAATTTCGACGTTGAGACATATCTAAGTTAGTCTTAGAAAATCGTCATTACTGTTGGAATTAAATATCTCAACGTGGTGTAATTAATGGCCAGCAAGATTGTCTCTCTAGATCAGTTAAAACTGAATAGGGATTCGATCCTAACTGGGTGCTTCACACTTTTGGTCCTGTGTCGCATTTAAGATATGCTCAGAAAATCATTTGGGCACTTCGATGAGGCGTAAGCTTATCTCGCTAGATTTTTTTTTTTTGTAATCATTTCACTCCATGAATAGCGGTACCTCCACTGATATGCAAGGGGCTACATAAGAGAGTTAAAGTTTTAGACAGAAGGAGATTGAAGACAAAGACAAACCACCTACAGGGGGAGAAAAAAAGAGCAAGAGAAGGATATGAACACAGGAGTGAAGACAGTTACGAAAATACAGAGAAAGGAAAAGAACAAGATACAAAGGGTGATGTGGAAAGGGCTGAAGTTAAGTGGATAAGAGATGGAAATTGTCTTTGCATTTAAATTCTTGGAGGTTATAGTGGTCAGGAAAGCAAGTATGTGGAAGGGAGTTCCATAGACGGGAAGCGCGAGGAAAAGAAGCTGATGGAGTAGAATTGTTACCTGCATTTGGTTGATCTAACTGTAAAAGGTTAGGACCTTGTTGTCAGTCTGGTTGCCCAAGTAATTCTTGTCGAGGGGATCATCACATTACAGGTTCTCCTTTGAAGCCTGTTGAGAACACTGTGACGAACAGCATGGGCTCCTGACCAGATATGACAACAGTATTCCATGCACGGTCGGATGGTTGATTTGTACATGTGCAAAAAGGATTCAGGGGAAAAAAAAACTTCCTCGCTCGACATAGTGAGTCAGCCTTCCTAGCAATGTATTTAGGTGTTAATTCAATGTAATGATTCCACTTGAGGTCGGAAGAAAGGGTAAGGCCGAGGAGACGCAGAGTATTGCTTTCGGGGGGACTTGCTTGGTTCATGCTTATGGGTGGCAGGAGAGATTGCCAGTGATAATTTACAGATAGGAGTTTCTGTTTTAGAGGCAATGAAATTTACAAGCCACTTCTTACCCCCAATCCACCAATGAGTGGAGGTCCTTCTCGAGATCAGCAGCGAGGTTATGTTTGTCCGCCTCTCCAGATGATGATGCGAGAATAGATGGTGGCGTCATCTGCATAGATGTCTACTTCGGATTTGATCTCGTCTGGGAGATCATTTATGAAGATTAGTGAGTTTGATTCTCACTGGATGGTGTCTACATTTTGTATCACTTCTAAGCTACGCATAGAAAACTAACATTACTGCTGAGATTAAAAACACGGATAGTGTAATGTTCTTTTTTTTATAATCGTGTGGCCTCAAGCAAGGTATTTTACTGCCACTGTTGTGCAGGGAGTTACATAGGAGGAATATTATGAGAAAGAGTGACAGGTTACAGGTGGTGTCAGGAAGAGAATACTGATGAGAGTGGTGTAGACGGAGAAAAAAAGCATGAGAGAGAGAGGATGTAAGTTAGTGAGACAGAAGATGACTATTGACTTTACATTTAAATTCTTGGAGATTTTAACCGTCGGGAAAGCAAGTATGCGGAATGGAATTCCACAGGTGGGAAGTGCGAGAAAAGAAGCTGCTGGAGTAGAATTATAATTTACAATTTATCGGTTTCACAGTAAAAAGGTGGGACGTAGGTTCGAAGAAATTCATATATAGTGAGTGTGAGCTAAGCTCATCGGAGCAGAAGCCGTGAAAATATTTGTAGAAGAGACACAGGGAAGCCACACTGCGTCGGTGAGAAAAGCGACTGTATCCTAGCTGCCAAGTCGGGATCGATCACATTACAGATTCTCCGTTGGATTTGGTCGAAGACACCGAGGTGGATAGCAGGAACACCCGACCAGATATGATAGCAATATTTAATGCACGGGCGGATGGTAGATTTGTATATGTGCAGAAATGTTCCTGGCCCTACACAGATAACGGACTTCTTATCAGCGGATTTAGCTATGGATTCTATATAGTTATTCCACTTGAGGTCTGTTGTGAGAGTTAATCCGAGGAGGCGCAGTGTTTTATTTTCAGGGAGAGAAGCCTGATCCATGTTAATGGACGGAAAGAACGATTGTCTGTGATGGTTAATAGATAGCAGCTTCGTTTTGGAAGCATTCGTGTATAACCAACAAATACTTTTATGGCTTCTGTTCCAACGAACTTATTTCACTGGTGCCTCTGCCACATGAGTTTACACACGCAACCAGACTGACAACTGGGTTTCACCCATTGACAGTTAGATCAACCAAATGCAGACGACAAATTTACTCCCTCTGCTTCTTTTCTCGCACTCCCCGCCTGTGGAACTCGCTTCCTTATTCTTGCTTTCCTGATGGCTACAACCTCCAGGAATTTAAATGCAAGGTGAATATTCATCTCTTACCAGTTGACCCTAGTACTTTCTTCACTACCCTGTCATTACACCTGTATTCCATTCCTGCTCTTGCTCCTTTCTAACTGGTTCGTCCTTCTCTTCACTCTCTTCTATCTAATCCTGTAGCATACGAGAATAACCCTGCCATTAAAATATTTAAGAGGATTATTAGCTGTTTCCTCACAGGCTGACTTTCTTGATAGTTACAGAAGGAAACATAAATATATATTTTCTCCCCTGTCAGACTCATGGTGAGACGGACAATATCGAGACAGCGTAAACTCAGTTCATTAGAGAGACAATAGTGAGGCAGAGTCGGCTTAGTTCATTCTTTACTACCAATTATGAAAATACTTGCCGCGTGTTTGCTCTTTAATGTGTAGTGTTCAAAGCGGTTTACAAACTTGAGCAAGAGGAAGAAAATAATAAATAATTAAAGAAAACGAGATTCAAGTGGTACTTCGTCGTAAACGAAATGTTTCTTCTACCATTTCTATATAAGTGGAGTCGTTACTTTTTGTTTTTTTATAGTGTTATTTCACCCAGCAAAATTTTATTTTTTGTAATAATTATGTCGTTGCGTAGTGAAGAGTATATATATATATATATATAATAAAGACAGTTATGTATCTCACACTATCTCTCTCTCTTTCTCTCTCTCTCTCTCTCTCTCTCTCTCTCTCTTTCTATATATATATATATATATATATATATATATATATATAAAATCTTCACAAATATTTTGCCAGTATTTTTTTAAACTGGAAGTGGTTAAATATGTAGTGGCCGAAGAATCTGTTTCCATCATTTCTGCTTCTTAGGAAGAAGCGGAGTGAATGTGTATTCCTACTTAGAAACGGGATACGGAAGGAATGGAAATGATTTGCTCCTGTGTACAGAACCTGGCGAGTCCTGACTGTAAATGACTGAACTTGGGGAACAAGGAAATCTAGATTGTCATGAAAACAGCGATAGAGAGTGGCTTGCGACGCTTTGTCAGTGGGAAGGTCAACTTCTGAGTTTGGCTTAGGGGAGAAAACCTAAGATCGGGCTCTGAGTCTAACAGTTCAGGTAAAAGATCAGATTTCTTAAATAAGATTTAAAAATAAATAAAATACGTAAAAAAAAAGCAGCACATTTTATCTCCGCGTAATGATCTTCTATTTAAAAAGGGGAAAAGCACAAACTTCCAGACAATATATACTAAAGGAAAGTGAGAAGAATGGACTAACAATCAAGTTTAAGAAGACAGAATAATGCAGAATAAAAGGTTGTTAAGAAGAGAGACTAAAGAATAAGCTAGTTATGAACTTGAGTCGTTAGAATCGAAAATTGCATAAATCTAAACCATCAGGAAACTTGTAACAAAAAGTGATGCAGAAATCCGAAGGTGCATTTTCTACAACTTATCAACTCTTATGTTTTTATTAAAAACAGGTGAATATTTTTTTAGATTATAAGAATTAGACGGGATTATAATGAGTGAGAAGATGTGTATTCCTTATTTCCCAGGTGGTATTTAAATAGAAATGAATAACGAAACCAAAACTTTGTTCAGTCAGTCAGGTAAATGCCATACATGATACACGATTAAATGAGACATGACTGACTGGACAGTATATTATAACGCAGTAGGTTGTCATTATTTTCTGCGGTATACTGGTTGCCAGCCAAGGCTATAGAACCCAGCCTGTTCTGATATTTAACCCTTAACTGGAGGGAAGAGACGGATTAATACCATTCCCAAGGTTATTTGCGCATCAGTTAATGCACCAAGGGTATTTGCGCGTAAAAAAATTGCCTTCCAAAAGCCAAAGACAGTATTAAGCAAAAGGAAAATTCTTTTAAAAATTAAATAAAAGGGTGCCGACCTACTAAGTCATGCTGACACACTACGTCATATATGGCAGACGATTATGGACTGTTTACTCATAGATGAAAAGTTGAGGTAATAATGCTGAATAATGAAAATACCATGGACGAAACATGTGAACAACTAGAAAAAAAAGAACACCTGTAGTTAGAATCTGAAAGAAATAGGTTTTCTAGTGCATTATTATAAATACCCGATGATATAGGGTAAAATGACAAGTGAAATGAAATAATACCTTAAATAGATTAAGGATACCGAATTCATTCATGCCAAAAATTTATGCGTATGGTCCTATATATACATACATATATATATATATATATATATATATATATATATATATATATATATATATGCAAAACAAAAAACCTAATCTTCAAAAGAAAATGGCTAAAGAAGTTGCTGAAAGCGTTTGGGACTGGAACAATAAAAATTATGTATAATTCCTGTACTCGCTGAAAACTCTAAGGATGCTAAAACAACTAAATAAAAAAAATAATTCATGCATCCTTGTTTTCCGTATTTGATGAAAAATGTTTGAAAGAAAGGTTGCTGGCAAAATATATATTAGTATATATATATATATATATGTATATATATATATATATATATATATATAATTTGTGTATGCTTATTTTTAATCAAATCCGTCCATACTCACGGATAAGCTTTTGCGTATTATAATTGAAAGATTTCAGAAATGATCTTAACGTTTACAGATGTTGTTATCATTTACTTCTCAAGGTATCCAAGTATTTTCAACTTCTTTCCGAGATCATCTTCAGGGGTGTGAGTCATGGTAAGAAAAGATAACCGAAGAACACTGTTGCTAAAAATTACTGTACATTTTTTGGGCTTCAGATAGAACGGTTGACAAAATTGCTAGCGTTCATTAGAAGGTGAAAATTATCCAAAATGGAATCCAAAATGTTGTTATGTCATGGCTATGCATGTGCTAAAACAATAAAAAACGGTTCTTTCTACAAACATTTTAGAATATTACTACAGCATTCATAGCTGATTCTATAAATTGACGGTTTAAGTGTTTTAATGAATATTGCCTCGAGGATCTGTAATTTGCTTTTGTTTTTTTGGTGTAGGGTAGTTTTAGAAGGAACATGCGGCCTTCGAAGTTTCGTCCTGACGCAGTTAATACAGGTGTCCTCACGAAACTTCGAAGTTGGCATGAATCTGCTCAGTAAAATTGACAAATTCTTTACATTAAAAGTATCAACGCACTATCTCCACTCTGATATCAAGCACTTCCCGATAAAAAAAAACTGCTTTTCAAAATCAATAATCTTAGCGCTAAACATTATTATAACTCAACTCTTTCTCTCTGCCATATATATATAAAAATCCAGGTGAAGAAGACTCAAGGTTTTACTATTTTGAGTTTAATATAATTATAGAGTTATGAATTAAATGTACATTGCAACAAGCTTAAATGGAAATCATTTGTACAACTAACATCAAACATTGCCTGTTCAAGAGAATCTATCTCGAAACATAGAATGTTCCGTGTCGCAATTCATAACTATATATATATATATATATATATATATATATATATATTCATCCGCAGACAGATCTGTTTCGATGTATCACAGCTCATCAGTACGGTTAGACCCCGATTGCTTTTTTACCTAGGATTGAAACCCGACCGAACTGGCGTATATATATATATATATATATATATATATATATATATATATATATATATATAAATCCAGGTGAAGAGGACTCAAGGTTTTACTATTTTGTATTTAATAAAATCATAGCGCTATGAATTAATTGTACATTGCGACAAGGTTAAAGGTAAATTATTTGCACAAACAACATCAAGCATTGACTGATGAAAAGAATGTATCTCGAAACATAGAAGTTTTCGTGTCGCAATTCACAACTATATAAATATATAAATCCAGGTGAAGAGGACTCAAGATTTTACTCTTTTGAGTTTAATATAATCATAAAGTTATGAATTAATTGAACATTGCAACAAACTTAAATGTAAATCATTTGTACAACCAACATCAAAGATTGCCTGATGAAGAGAAACGTAGAATTTTCTGTGTCGCAATTCATAACTATATATATATATATATATATATATATATGTATATAACGTAATTCATTGTCGCAATATATATATATATATATATATATATATAACATTCTGGTTGATTCTAATCACAAAATACACACAGGCATTCACATATGTATTTTGTGTATGGATTCAAGAGAAAACTATTTATATCATGTAACATTTATACCATCGTCACTTTTACGTGGTCGGCGGAAAAACCGACTTCCTTTCCAGGCATAGCTAGTGTGCAAGGTGATTTCATATAATGTAGGATGACAGAATAAATCCTGTGTAATGCCACTCTTAGATTCTACGTAGCTATGTCTGTAGAAGAAGAAAAAAGAAAAAAGATAGACTGATTAAACAGCTGTTAATATAACTGCAACAGACATCTTACTTCGGTTTACTTCTGGATAATGTAATTGCAATGTAGATGCTCAATGTCGTGCTTTGAAATCAAAATCTGACCTGAAAGAAATAGACTAGAATCACTCATCTGGCATTTATACATATGCACGAGTCTGTGCAGGGCAGTAGCGCATTTGTACATAATTATAATAATTATAGCTGGTTACTTGTTATCTAGTGCACACGTCTGTTGAGTGAGGGAGGGTCTTGCTAATCTAGAAAGCGGTTCGCTTTTCTTCATACTGCAACTCAGTTGATCAGACCTAAGCTTCAAGAGTATAAACTATCGCCCGGTTCACACCCACCCACGTCTATTGAACAGGTGTAGAGGCTCATCCCTTGTGCCCTGTTTAGGATGTGGTTTCCGGTTTTCTCTTTTCCAAACTTACTCTTATGTAGCCCCCTGCACATCAGTGGCGTTACCGTCTTGCTCGGCGTGATATAATTATATATATATATATATATATATATATATATATATATATATATATATAATAATATTAAATATAGCAACAACAATACCAATAGTAAAACTAGTATTAATCAAGCTATAATTTAAATCGTCTTGAACAACCTACCGAGGGCAAACTCGGAGGGAAGAAAAGGGGAAGTAAAAAAAGAAACAAACGAAGTACATGAACAAAAAGTCAAGCACTCGTAAGAAAGAAAAAAAACCCTAACACTAAAGCGCTCAATACCAAAGTAGAGCAAACAAAGACAGAAATCTAAGCAATAGCCAACAACTGACCACAGGGAAATTGGCTGACAACAGAGATTTAAAATAGCAAATACATAGGAATTCAAATAAAAACGAAGAAGACACCAAAACACGAGAAAGTGGGGATACAAATTTATTTCCAAATCCGTGATCGGTTGTTGGCTCTTGCTTAGATTTCTGTCTTTGTCTTTATATATATATATATATATATATATATATATATATATATATATATATATATGGAATTTGTTATATATATTGTATTATTGATATATCATATATGCGTGGTACTTATTTAAAAGCGCTCAATATCATTGATAGTTCTGACATATTCATATAGATAGATGGGCGGACGCGCGTGTGTGTGTGTCTTTGCGTACGTCAAACGGGTTTGCAAGTGTGTATATGTCTGCGTTTGTATCGCCGACAAATTATCCCCCCAAATTTCCTCCCAGTTCTTCAAAAATACACCAATATACGCAGTCTTATATATAGCTAAGTTAAAAAAAAGATTAATCAGTTTGTCTGACGATCGACATGGTAACAAACTCCCACCTATATATATATATATATATATATTGTCATCCGCAGACAGATCTGTTTCGCCATATCACAGCTCATCAGTACGTTTAGACTCCGATTGCTTTTATTTCCCAGGATTGAAACCCGACAAAAAGGGCATCAGTTGGCGACTCTACACCTGGGCTATGGGCGTTCGGTGGAAGTAGCCAGATTTTTTAGCGCATATCATTATACGCGCCCAATAGCTAGCGCGCTCTAATTCATTTCACTGAATGAGCGATGCATACATGCCAGAGTAGCCACTGTTTATCAAAGTCTACTATTTTTCCAGAGTGCACAATCAGGGTGTGAGAGCGTATATATATATATATATATATATATATATATATATATAGATGAGTTGGATATGTAGATTGAAATCCTACAAGATGAATAGAAGAAGTAAAGAACAGGTAGGTAAAGTCTCTTTAATCTAACATATTTCACTTTATTAAGCTTCTTTATTACCAAATCTCTAAAGAAGCTTAATGAACTGAAACAGATCTAACAAATTAAAAACACTTTTTCTACTTATTGGATTCCTTTTTCTTTAATTATTCTATTCCTCTCTCTCTCTCTCTCTCTCTCTCTCTCTCTCTGTGTGTGTGTGTGTGTGTGTAGTCACCCGCAGACAGATCAGTTTCGCTGTATCACAGCTCATCAATACATTTAGACATTTTAGCCCGGATCGAAACACGACCGAATTTACATCAGTCGGCGATTCTACCTGTGAGCTATGGACGCTCTGTAGAAGTAGACTTTGGGCGCTCGGTAGGAGCAGACTTTTAGCGTGTGATATTCCATGTAAACATACGCCAGTAGCTAAGAGTATTCTACTTCATTACTGAATGAACGATGCGTAGACGCTAGAGTACCTACTGCTTTTTCAAAGTCTAGCATTCTTCCAGAATGATCAATCAGGGTGTAAGAGCCCAAATATATATATATATATATATATATATATATATATGTGTGTGTATAATAATATAATTTTTTGCTGTCTAACCAAATGTATCTATATTTGTTTTCTTTTTCTTTCTATCATCTTTGTTTTTAAATATTCCACACTGAGATAGCAGAAAATCTGCCAAACATAGTGAAATTTGACGTAAATTTACTGTGGCTGAACTAGATTAAAGCCCTTTTCAGACGTGTTCGTCTTAGTGAATTATTTTCTCCTTTAATTAGATTAGTATTTTTATGTCAAAATTGTGGTCAGTTTCTTTACAGTGACCAACCAATGCATTTTGTGTGTTACTTTTTAAAATGACTTCTTTGTATTCATAGAGTCTTTTGTTTAAACATCTTGAGATTTCTCAAGTAGATTCCTTCTTGCAATCCTTACTATTGTCGGAGTACATTTGTCTTTCGAGTTTGGGTTTTTGTTTTCTTTTATGTTAAGTCTTTTGTTGGTCTAGGTGTATTTCTGAAAAATTTTATGGTGAATTTATATAAATTCTGAAGTCAAAAACCCACAGTGGTGTTTTGTTTCTTGCTTAAATGCATTTGTGCTGACTTCAATGACCAGTTTTATATTTAAATATAAAAGTCTACACTTGATAATGAGTACATTAGCCCATGAACATAGCCGGCCTTAAAACTATAGTTTAATTATATATAAACAATGTATTTGCACTGTGTGTACGTGAATCTATATATATAAAAGGAAATCTGTGTGTCTGTGTGTGACTGTTCACTATGCACGCCTACATTTTTTAAGCTACGTCATTCAAACTTTCTAGGAACACATATCTACAGGGAAGCCAGGTCAACACATACTTCTTGAGTTTAATTTCAGCAATTTTCTCTTTCGCACTTTTTGGCCAATGGAGCCTATTTTTTGCACTTGCTTTGTAAAACATCTAAGATCTAAGATGGTTGCTAAATTACGTCACACAAATCAAATCACATGTGTCAAACGCGACTAAAATATTTTTTATTAAAAAAAAATAAGCCTTTATATTTAATTTTTATTCCGATGGTCAATTGGTCACCAAAAAAATGTGAATATTTTTTTCGCTAAATATTTAATGCAGGAAATCAACTGTCTGTAATTCGTGTGGCATTAATGAAACTTTTTCCTCTAAAATTAAATGTCTACATTTTTAAAAAACTGAGAGAGTAATAGTTTTTATATTTCTAATTTCAGTAAAAAAAAAATACTTATTTTTATGTTAAATTTACTTAGTCAACAAAAAATGTAAATATTTTCCCCCGCAATTTTGAAACAAAAACAAGCACAATGTTGTTTACAATGTCACACAAAACATCAAATTTAATTTACGCAAAACAAAAGAAAATAGATTTTTTAATGGAATTTCTTAACACGGGCAACGCCGGGCTATGATGTTAGTATTAAATAAAACAAATCATTGAACGAAAACGAAAATATTTTCGAGTAACCAGTTCCGTACATGCAAACAGATAAAAGAAACATTGTTATTAAATTAAATAACTTTTCTTAAATATTTATTTTGTTTTCTGGTTTTGTAGGTAATACGCCTGTTGTGGTAGGATGTGCGTTTTGTAGGTCATGTGCGTTGTGGTGAGTTGTTGAGCAGTGGATATCGGCTCGGAACGAAAAATCGGGGAGCCGAGTTCGAATTTCAGTTGAACTCCTTGCATTCACTTACGCGCAAATAACTTTGGGGAAAGGTATTAATCTGTCTCTTCCCTTCGGTTATAGGTTAAATAACAGGACAGACTGGGTTCGTTAGCCTTGGCTGGCAACCAGTCTTCCACATAAAGCAATGCCAACCTGCTGCGGAATAATATTCTGCCCAGTCAGTGATGTCTCTTTCGAGACATGATCGTGTATCACATATGGCACTTAAATGACTGAGTGAGGTCATATTTAAGATGGAGTTATTTTGGGTTAATAGCATAATTTTTTTTTTTTTTTTTGGTGTGGGGAACAGCTTTACTAGCAAGTAATGATTTTGCTTTGATTTTATTTTAATTTTTTGTTGTGGCTAATTTCAAAAGTTTTCATAGTTATTTAAACGAGTGCGTTTTTCTTTTTGTATTTTTTTCAAAGAAATTTTTTTACTGGACTTTAAGTTAAAACTTAGTTAACTCAACACCCCTACTTTTTATCTTTATTTTTTTATCTATTTATTTTTCTTTCAATTGGAGTAGATAGACTAAAATATCGCCCGGTTCACACTCCACCCACGTCTATTGTACAGGTGTAGAGGCTCATTCCTTGTTCCCTGTTTAGGATGTGGTTTCCGGCTTTCTCTTTTCCAATCTTTTCACACTTACGTAGCCCCCTGCATATCAGTGGCGTTACCGCCTTGCTCGGGGTGATATGATTAAAAAAAAAATTCAGTAAATTATTTCCGTCTTGTCGCTTGTCACTATAAAACGAGTAAAATATTTTAGCCGACTCCAGTATCATGAGTTTAATTAGTTAAATGCTAAGCTAAGCCAACTGAACCAAAAGAACCTGCCAAGGCAAGAGATTCAAAATGCTAAGCTAAGCCAACTGAACCAAAAGAACCTGCCAAGGCAAGAGATTCAAAATGCTAAGCTAAGCCAACTGAACCAAAAAACCTGCCAAGGCAAGAGATTCAAAATGCCAAGATAAGCCAACTGAATCGAAAGAACCTGCCAAGGCAAGAGATTCAAAATGCTAAGCTAAGCCAACTGAACCAAAAGAACCTGCCAAGGCAAGAGATTCAAAATGCTAAGCTAAGCCAACTGAACCAAAAGAACCTGCCAAGGCAAGAGATTCAAAATGCCAAGCTAAGCCAACTGAACCAAAAGAACCTGCCAAGGCAAGAGGTTCAAAATGCTAAGCTAAGCCAACTGAACCAAAAGAACCTGCCAAGGCAAGAGATTCAAAATGCTAAGCTAAGCCAACTGAACCAAAAGAACCTGCCAAGGCAAGAGATTCAAAATGCTAAGCTAAGCCAACTGAACCAAAAGAACCTGCCAAGGCAAGAGATTCAAAATGCTAAGCTAAGCCAACTGAAACAAAAGAACCTGCCAAGGCAAGAGATTCAAAATGCCAAGCTAAGCCAACTGAACCAAAAGAACCTGCCAAGGCAAGAGATTCAAGATGCTAAGCTAAGCCAACTGAACCAAAAGAACCTGCCAAGGCAAGAGATTCAAAATGCCAAGCTAAGCCAACTGAACCAAAAGAACCTGCCAAGGCAAGAGATTCAAAATGCCAAGCTAAGCCAACTGAACCAAAAGTACCTGCCAAGGCAAGAGATTCAAAATGCTAAGCTAAGCCAACTGAACCAAAAGAACCTGCCAAGGCAAGAGATTCAAAATGCTAAGCTAAGCCAACTGAACCAAAAAACCTGCCAAGACAAGAGATTCAAAAAGGTAAGCTAAGCCAACTGAACCAAAAGAACCTGCCAAAGCAAGAGATTCAAAAAGGTAAGCTAAGCCAACTGAACCAAAAAGAACCTGCCAAGGCAAGAGATTCAAAAAGGTAAGCTAAGCCAACTGAACCAAAAGAACCTGCCAAAGCAAGAGATTCAAAAAGGTAAGCTAAGCCAACTGAACCAAAAGAACCTGCCAAGGCAAGAGATTCAAAATGCTAAGCTAAGCCAACTGAACCAAAAGAACCTGCCAAGGCAAGAGATTCAAAAAGGTAAGTTAAGCCAACTGAACCAAAAGAACCTGCCAAGACAAGAGATTGAAAAAGGTAAGCTAAGCCAACTGAACCAAAAGAACCTGCCAAAGCAAGAGATTCAAAAAGGTAAGCTAAGCCAACTGAACCAAAAGAACCTGCCAAGGCAAGAGATTCAAAATCCTAAGCTAAGCCAACTGAACCAAACGAACCTGCCAAGACAAGAGATTCAAAATGCTAAGCTAAGCCAACTGAACCAAAAGAACCTGCCAAGGCAAGAGATTCAAAAAGGTAAGCTAAGCCAACTGAACCAAAAGAACCTTCCAAATCAAGAGATTCAAAAAGGTTAAGCTAAGCCAACTGAACCAAAAGAACCTGCCAAGGCAAGAGATTCAAAATGCTAAGCTAAGCCAACTGAACCAAAAGAACCTGCCAAGGCAAGAGATTCAAAATGCTAAGCGAAGCCAACTGAACCAAAAGAACCTGCCAAGGCAAGAGATTCAAAAAGGTAAGCTAAGCCAACTGAACCAAAAGAAACTGCCAAAGCAAGAGATTCAAAAAGGTAAGCTAAGCCAACTGAATCCAAAAGAACCTGCCAAGGCAAGAGATTCAAAATGCTAAGCTAAGCCAACTGAACCAAAAGAACCTGCCAAGGCAAGAGATTCAAACTGCCAAGCTAAGCCAACTGAACCAAAAGAACCTGCCAAGGCAAAAGATTCAAAATGCCAAGTTAAGCCAACTGAACCAAAAGAACCTGCCAAGAAAGAGATTCAAAATGCTAAGCTAAGCCAACTGAACCAAAAGAACCTGCCAAGGCAAGAGATTCAAAATGCCAAGCTAAGCCAACTGAACAAAAAGAACCTGCCAAGGCAAGAGATTCAAAATGCTAAGCTAAGCCAACTGAACCAAAAGAACCTGCCAAGGCAAGAGATTCAAAATGCCAAGCTAAGCCAACTGAACCAAAAGAACCTGCCAAGGCAAGAGATTCAAAATGCCAAGCTAAGCCAACTGAACCAATAGAACCTGCCAAGGCAAGAGATTCAAAATGCTAAGCTAAGCCAACTGAACCAAAAGAACCTGCCAAGGCAAGAGATTCAAAATGCTAAGCTAAGCCAACTGAACCAAAAGAACCTGCTAAGGCAAGAGATTCAAAATGCCAAGCTAAGCCAACTGAACCAAAAGTACCTGCCAAGGCAAGAGATTCAAAATGCTAAGCTAAGCCAGCTGAAACAAAAGAACCTGCCAAGGCAAGAGATTCAAAATGCTAAGCTAAGCCAACTGAACCAAAAGAACCTGCCAAGGCAAGAGATTCAAAATGCTAAGCTAAGCCAACTGAACCAAAAGAACCTGCCAAGGCAAGAGATTCAAAATGCTAAGCTAAGCCAACTGAACCAAAAGAACCTGCCAAGGCAAGAGTTTCAAAATGCTAAGCTAAGCCAACTGAACCAAAAGAACCTGCCAAGGCAAGAGATTCAAAATGCCAAGCTAAGCCAACTGAACCAAAAGAACCTGCCAAGGCAAGAGATTCAAAATGCCAAGCTAAGCCAACTGAACCAAAAGAACCTGCTAAGGCAAGAGATTCAAAATGCTAAGCTAAGCCAACTGAACCAAAAGAACCTGCCAAGGCAAGAGATTCAAAATGCCAAGCTAAGCCAACTGAACCAAAATAACCTGCCAAGGCAAAAAATTCAAAATGCTAAGCTAAGCCAACTGAACCAAAAGAACCTGCCAAGGCAAGAGATTCAAAATGCTAAGCTAAGCCAACTGAACCAAAAGAACCTGCCAAGGCAAGAGATTCAAAATGCTAAGCTAAGCCAACTGAACCAAAAGAACCTGCCAAGGCAATAGATTCAAAATGCTAAGCTAAGCTAACTGAACCAAAAGAACCTGCCAAAGCAAGAGATTCAAAATGCTAAGCTAAGCCAACTGAACCAAAAGAACCTGCCAAGGCAAGAGATTCAAAATGCTAAGCTAAGCCAACTCAACCAAAAGAACCTGCCAAGGCAAGAGATTCAAAATGCTAAGCTAAGCCAACTGAACCAAAAAAACCTGCCAAGACAAGAGATTGAAAAAGGTAAGCTAACCCAACTGAACCAAAAGAACCACCAAAGCAAGAGATTCAAAAGGTAAGCTAAGCCAACTGAACCAAAAGAACCTGCCAAGGCAAGAGATTCAAAAAGGTAAGCTAAGCCAACTGAACCAAAAGAAACCTGCCAAAGCAAGAGATTCAAAAAAGAATGGCTAAGCCAACTGAACCAAAAGAACCTGCCAAGGCAAGAGATTCAAATACTAAGCTAAACCAGCTGAACCAAAAGACCTGCCAAGGCAAGAGATTCAAAATGCCAAGCTAAGCCAACTGAACCAAAAGTACCTGCCAAGGCAAGAGATTCAAAATGCTAGCTAAGCCAACTGAACCAAAAGTACCTGCCAAGGCAAGAGATTCAAAATGCTAAGCTAAGCCAACTGAACCAAAAGAACCTGCCAAGGCAAGAAGATTCAAAATGCTAAGCTAAGCCAACTGAACCAAAAGAACCTGCCAAGGCAAGAGATTCAAAATGCTAAGCTAAGCCAACTGAACCAAAGAACCTGCCAAAGCCAGAGATTCAAAAAGGTAAGCTAAGCCAACTGAACCAAAAAGAACCTGCCAAGGCAAGAGATTCAAAAAGGTAAGCTAAGCCAACTGAACCAAAAGAACCTGCCAAAACAAGAGATTCAAAAAAAGGTAAGCTAAGCCAACTGAACCAAAAGTACCTGCCAAGGCAAGAGATTCAAAATGCTAAGCTAAGCCAACTGAACCAAAGAACCTGCCAAGGCAAGAGATTCAAAAAGGTAAGCTAAGCCAACTGAACCAAAAGAACCTTCCAAATCAAGAGATTCAAAAAGTTAAGCTAAGCCAACTGAACCAAAAGAACCTGCCAAGGCAAGAGATTCAAAATGCTAAGCTAAGCCAACTGAACCAAAAGAACCTGCCAAGGCAAGAGATTCAAAATGCTAAGCGAAGCCAACTGAACCAAAAGAACCTGCCAAGGCAAGAGATTCAAAAAGGTAAGCTAAGCCAACTGAACCAAAGAACCTGCCAAAGCAAGAGATTCAAAAAAGGTAAACTAAGCCAACTGAACCAAAAGAACCTGCCAAGGCAAGAGATTCAAAATGCTAGCTAAGCCAACTGAACCAAAAAGAACCTGCCAAGGCAAGAGATTCAAAATGCCAAAGCTAAGCCAACTGAACCAAAAGAACCTGCCAAGGCAAAGATTCAAAATGCCAAGTTAACCAACTGAACCAAAAGAACCTGCCAAGAAAGAGATTCAAAATGCTAAGCTAAGCCAACTGAACCAAAAGAACCTGCCAAGGCAGAGATTCAAAATGCCAAGCTAAGCCAACTGAACCAAAAGAACCTGCCAAGGCAAGAGATTCAAGATGCTAAGCTAAGCCAACTGAACCAAAAGAACCTGCCAAGGCAAGAGATTCAAAATACCAAACTAAACCAACTGAACCAAAAGAACCTGCCAAGGCAAGAGATTCAAAATGCCAAGCTAAGCCAACTGAACCAAATTACCTGCCAAGGCAAGAGATTCAAAATGCTAAGCTAAGCCAACTGAACCAAAAGAACCTGCCAAGGCAAGAGATTCAAAATGCTAAGCTAAGCCAACTGAACCAAAAAAACCTGCAAGACAAGAGATTCAAAAAGGTAAGCTAAGCCAACTGAACCAAAAGAACCTGCCAAAGCAAGAGATTCAAAAAGGTAGCTAAGCCAACTGAACCAAAAGAACCTGCCAAGGCAAGAGATTCAAAAGGTAAGCTAAGCCAACTGAACCAAGAGAACCTGCCAAAGCAAGAGATTCAAAAGGTAAGCTAAGCCAACTGAACCAAAAGAACCTGCCAAGGCAAGAGATTCAAAATGCTAAGCTAAGCCAACTGAACCAAAAGAACCTGCCAAGGCAAGAGATTCAAAATGCTAGCTAAGCCAACTGAACCAAAAGAACCCTGCCAAGGCAAGAGATTCAAAATGCCAAGCTAAGCCAACTGAAACAAAGAACCTGCCAAGGCGAGAGATTCAAAATGCTAAGCTAAGCCAACTGAACCAAAAGAACCTGCCAAGGCAAGAGATTCAAAATGCCAAGCTAAGCCAACTGAACCAATAGAACCTGCCAAGGCAAGAGATTCAAAATGCTAAGCTAAGCCAACTGAACCAAAAGAACCTGCCAAGGCAAGAGATTCAAAATGCTAAGCTAAGCCAACTGAACCAAAAAAACCTGCTAAGGCAAGAGATTCAAAATGCCAAGCTAAGCCAACTGAACCAAAAGTACCTGCCAAGGCAAGAGATTCAAAATGCTAAGCTAAGCCAACTGCACCAAAAGAACCTGCCAAGGCAAGAGATTCAAAATGCTAAGCTAAGCCAACTGAACCAAAAGAACCTGCCAAGGCAAGAGATTCAAAATGCTAAGCTACGCCAACTGAACCAAAAGAACCTGCCAAGGCAAGAGATTCAAAATGCTAAGCTAAGCCAACTGAACCAAAAGAACCTGCCAAGGCAAGAGTTTCAAAATGCTAAGCTAAGCCAACTGAACCAAAAGAACCTGCCAAGGCAAGAGATTCAAAATGCCAAGCTAAGCCAACTGAACCAAAAGAACCTGCCAAGGCAAGAGATTCAAAATGCCAAGCTAACCAACTGAACCAAAAGAACCTGAAGGCAGAAAATTAAAACCTAAGCCTAAGCCAACTGGAACCAAAAGTACCTCCAAGGCAGAAATTCAAAATGCCAAGTAAGAACGAACCAAAAAATGCCAAGGCCAAATTCAAAATGCAAGCCAAAAGCCAACCTGAACCAAAAGAACCTGGCCAAGAGATTCAAAATGCTAAGCTAAGCCAACTGAACCAAAAGAACCTGCCAAGGCAAGAGATTCAAAATGCTAAGCTAAGCCAACTGAACCAAAAGAACCTGCCAAGGCAAGAGATTCAAAATGCTAAGCTAAGCCAACTGAACCAAAAGAACCTGCCAAAGCAAGAGATTCAAAATGCTAAGCTAAGCCAACTGAACCAAAAGAACCTGCCAAGGCAAGAGATTCAAAATGCTAAGCTAAGCCAACTCAACCAAAAGAACCTGCCAAGGCAAGAGATTCAAAATGCTAAGCTAAGCCAACTGAACCAAAAAAACCTGCCAAGACAAGAGATTCAAGAAGGTAAGCTAAGCCAACTGAACCAAAAGAACCTGCCAAAGCAAGAGATTCAAAAAGTTAAGCTAAGCCAACTGAACCAAAAGAATCTGCCAAGGCAAGAGATTCAAAAAAGGTAAGCTAAGCCAACTGAACCAAAAGAACCTGCCAAAGCAAGAGATTCAAAAAGGTAAGCTAAGCCAACTGGAACCAAAAGAACCTGCCAAGGCAAGAGATTCAAATGCTAAGCTAAGCCAACTGAACCAAAGAACCTGCCAAGGCAAGAGATTCAAAATGCCAAGCTAAGCCAACTGAACCAAAAGTACCTGCCTAGGCAAGAGATTCAAATGCTAAGCTAAGCCAATCTGAACCAAAAGAACCTGCCAAGGCAAGAGATCAAAAATGCTAAGCTAAGCCAACTGAACCAAAAAGCACCTGCCAAGGCAAGAGATTCAAAATGCTAAGCTAAGCCAACTGAACCAAAAGAACCTTGCCAAGGCAAGAGATTCAAAATGCCAAGCTAAGCCAACTGAACCAAAAGAACCTGCCAAAGCAAGAGATTCAAAAAAGGTAAGCTAAGCCAACTGAACCAAAAGAACTACAAGGCAAGAGATTCAAAAAGGTAAGCTAAGCCAACTGAACCAAAAGAACCTGCCAAAACAAGAGATTCAAAAGGTAAGCTAAGCCAACTGAACCAAAAGTACCTGCCAAGGCAAGAGAGATTCAAAATGCTAAGCTAAGCCAACTGAACCAAAAGAACCTGCCAAGGCAAGAGATCTGTACCAAGCTAAGCCAACTGAACCAAAAGAACCTGCCAAGGCAAGAGATTCAAAATAAGCACTAAGCTAACTGAACTAAAAAGAACTCAAGGCAAGAGATTCAAAAAGGTAAGCTAAGCCAACTGAACCAAAAGAACCTGCCAAAGCAAGAGATTCAAAAAGGTAAGCTAAGCCAACTGAACCAAAAGAACCTGCCAAGGCAAGAGATTCAAAAAAGGTAAGTTAAGCCAACTGAACCAAAAGAACCTGCCAAAGCAAGAGATTCAAAAAAGGTAAGCTAAGCCAACTGAACCAAAAAGAACCTGCTGCTGCAAGAGATTCAAAAGGTAAGCTAAGCTAACTGAACCAAAAGAACTCACAAGGCAAGATTCAAAATGCTAAGCTAAGCCAACTGAACCAAAAGAACCTGCCAAGGCAAGAGATTCAAAATGCCAAGCCAAGCCAACTGAACCAAAAGAAACTGCCAAAGCAAGAGATTCAAAATGCTAAGCTAAGCCAACTGAACCAAAAGAACCTGCCAAGGCAAAGAGATTCAAAATGCTAAGCTAAGCCAACTGAACCAAAAGAACCTGCCAAGGCAAGAGATTCAAAATGCTAAGCTAAGCCAACTGAACCAAAAGAACCTGCCAAGGCAAGAGATTCAAAATGCCAAGCTAAGCCAACTGGAACTAAAAGAACCTGCCAAGGCAAGAGATTCAAAAAGGTAAGCTAAGCCAACTGAACCAAAAGAACCTGCCAAGGCAAGAGATTCAAAATGCTAAGCTAAGCCAACTGAACCAAAAGAACCTGCCAAGGCAAGAGATTCAAATGCCAAGCTAAGCCAACTGAACCAAAAGAAACTGCCAAGGCAAGAGATCCAAATGCTAAGCTAAGCCAACTGAACTAAAAAGAACTCAAGGCAAGAGATTCAAAAATGCTAAGCTAAGCCAACTGAACCAAAAGAACCTGCCAAGGCAAGAGATTCAAAAAATGCTAAGCTAAGCCAACTGAACCAAAAGAACCTGCCAAGGCAAGAGATTCAAATGCCAAGCTAAGCCAACTGGAACTAAAAGAACCTGCCAAGGCAAGAGATTCAAAAGGTGTTAAGCCAACTGAACCCAAAGAACCTGCCAAAGCAAGAGATTCAAAAATGTAAGCTAAGCCAACTGAACCAAAAGAACCTGCCAAAGCAAGAGATTCAAAAAGGTAAGCTAAGCCAACTGAACCAAAAGAACCTGCCAAGGCAAGAGATTCAAAAAGGTAAGCTAAGCCAACTGAACCAAAAGAACCTGCCAAGGCAAGAGATTCAAAATGCTAAGCTAAGCCAATTGTATCAAAACAACTAAGCCAAAATATTCAAAAGATTATGCTAAACTACTTCTAATAAAACAACCGAATAAGCAAAGTTTTTTTTTAAATCGTTTCACCCCAAGCAAGGCAGAAATGCCACTGATGTGCTGGGGCCTACATATCTGTAGAAAGATTAATTAGAAAAGAATGAGGAGCACAAACTAGTTAGAATGGAGCAATAGAAAGCTGAGAATGCAGGTGCGATGACAGATACATAGGTGGAGAGAAAGAGAAGGATATGCGGGGATGGGGAGAGAGCTAGAGTCCAGTGGTTAATAGATTAGTATTGACATTGCATTTAAATTTCTGGGAGTTGTAGCAGTCAGGAAAACAAGAATATGGGAGCGAGTTCCACAGGCGGGAAGTGCGAGAGAAGAAGCTGCAGGAGTAGAATTGTCGTCTGCATTTAGCTAACCTGACTGTGAATGGGTGGGACCCAGTTGCCAGTCTGGTTGCACGAGTAAACACCTGCTGAGGAGGCATCAGTGATTTAAGTTCGTCCGAGCAGAAGCTATGAAAGTATTTATAGAACAGACAAAGGGAGGCTACATTTCGATGGTGGAGAAGTCACTGCAGTCGAGCCGCCAGATCAGTACCTATCGCATTACAAACTATCCTTTGGAGCCTGTCAAGAACACTGAGGAGAACAACAGGGGCGCCTGACCATAAATGGCAGCAGTACTCCATGCACGGACGGATGGTAGACTTGTATATATGCAGGATGGATTCAAGCGGAATAAACATCCTGGATCGACATAGTGACCCAAGCTTCTTAGCAGTAGATTTAGCTATGGATTCAATATAGTGATTCCATTTGAGGTCTGAGGATTCAAAATGGTATGCTCAGCCAAAAGAATCCAATAGACCTGCTAAAAAAAAGAGCGAGAAAGACTTCTACCTATTCTAATCACTTGGTATTGATATCCTTGGGATAACATTTGTTATTATCTAAATTCAGAATTCAAAACCGTCTTTCATCGATACGCTGTACTTACAATGGATCGACACTACTTGATCGTCAAGCACTTTGTCTACAGATATAGGATTTTTCTGATGACCTCTTTTGGCAATATCGAAGAACCACCCGCGTATCATGTCGAAAAGAGGGAGAAATTTATCGAAATTATAATAGACTCAATCGGAGACATGCAATGGCGCTAAATGGACAAAACTAGCATGTGTGATTCATCCTGGCATGAAACCAGCGTGAACTGATATCTTTAACCACAGTGAAACATATCGCAGCATCCATCATCTCTTAAAACTTAGATACAGACGGTGTACTAACATGAAAGTTAAAAGAAGGCAAAAGAGTTCTAAAAGCTTTTCAAAATTTGTATTACTCTCGAGAAAGATTAAGTGCATGGGCAAAACTTACCAATTCGCTTTTATTCTTTCATGTATATTTTGCAGGCGTTATTAAGTTAAATTATATTATATTATTAATTCTACAGATGATGACGTGTTGTTCAATTAAATTTTCTGATGCGAACATAACCGCACCACTTACCATTATTTTTTTTTGTATATATATATATATATATATATATATATATATATATATATATATATTAATCGTATCACCCCGAGCAAGGTGATATATATATATATATATATATATATATATACTGGAATTTCGAAGGAATTAAAGGATTTATCTTTAATCCTACATTGTTTTACTTCAAATGAAGGGAATTTCAAACACTGGTCATGACTACAATATATTTATTTTGCAAAACATCTACTACAGTCACTTTTGTGGACGTGAAGCGCTTCTGAATATTTAGTCTACAGATATCTTCATGTTGTTCAATTTGACTTTTTGAGAAGACAACTTTCAACTATTGTCTTCCATATATATATATATATATATATATATATATATATATATTAATCGTATCACCCCGAGCAAGGCGGTAAAGCCACGGATGTGCAGGGGGCTACATAAGAGTAAAAAATAAGATAGAGGAGAGTGAGGAGAAAGACGAACCAGTTAGAAAGGAGCAAGAGAGGGATAGAAATACAGGTGTGATGACAGTTGCAAAGGTGGAAGGAAAGGAAATGGTATACAGGGTGGTGTAGAAAGAACTAGTATCAAGTGGTTAAGAGATGAATATTGACATTGTATTTAAATTCTTGGTGGTTGTAGCCGTCAGGAAAGCAAGAATATGGAAGCGAGTTCCACAGGCGGGAAGTGCGAGAAAAGAAGCTGCAGGAGTAGAAATGTCGTCTGCATTTGGTTGATCTAACTGTGAATGGGTGAGACCCAGTTGCCAGTCCTGTTGCAGGGGTACCAGTGACTTAAGTTCGTTGGAGCAGAAGCCATGAAAGTATTTATAGAACAGACAAAGGGAAGCCTCATCCAGTCGGTGGGGAAGTGGTTGGAGTCAAGCCGCCAAGTCGGTATCTATTTCATTACTTATTCTTCTTTGGAACCTGTCAAGAACACTGAGATGAACAGCAGGAACATCTGACCATATACGGCAGCAGTACTCCACGCACGGACGAATGATTGATTTGTATATATGCAGGATGGATTCAGGCGGAAAAAAACATCCTGGCCCTACACAGTGACTCATCCTTCCTAGCAGTGGATTTAGCGATTGACTCAATGTAGTAGTTCTACTTGAGATCGGAAGAGAGGCGCAGTATATTGCTCTCAGGGAGACCCGCTTGGTCCATGTTTATGGGATGCAGAAGTGGTTGCCTGTGAGGAATGACAGACAGCAACTTGGTCTTAGACGCATTAAAATTTGCAAGCCACTTCTTACCCCAATTCACGACAGATATATATATATATATATATATATATATATATATATATATATATATCACCCCGAGCAAGGCGGTAACGCCACTGATGTGCAGGGGGCTACGTAAGAGTGACAAGATTGGAGAAGAGAAAACCGGAAAACCCATCCTAAGCAGGGAACAAGGGATGAGCCTCTTGACCTGTTCAATAGATATGGGTGGAGTGTGAACCGGGCGATAGTTTAGTCTATCTACTCCAATTGAAAAAAAAAATGAAAAGGAGCGAAAAGATTGGAAAATAGTATATATATATATATATATATATATAGTGATGATCATCCACGTATACTGTCTTAATATGTATAGGAAAGAATATTAATAAAAAGTTTTGAATTTAAAGACAAATACTGTTTAAAAAGTACGTCTTTAAATTCAAAACTTTTTATTAATATTCTTTCCTATATATATATATATATATATATATATATATATATTGGAATTTCTGTAGAATTAATAGAATTACATATTGCAAAGTGGATAAAAGGATTGTTTGAAGTCATCCAGTGACTTTCCCAAAATTTGAACTTTGTTAGCCGATCCATTTCCAGCGGTGGGAGTTGTTTCTGCAACACCAACATCTTCACTGGTAGTATGTATCTTCCTTTACTATAGCACTAGTGAGATGTGCTTCCGACATAGAAAAAAACGTCAGTTAAATGCCATTCGTGATACACGCTTTGGGCGATCATGACTTACTGGGCAGAAGTTTATCCCGCAGTAGGTTGCCATTACTTTCTGCGGTAGACTGGTTGCCATCCAAGGCTATAGAACCCAAATGTGTTCTGTTATTTAGCCCATAACTGAAATGAAGAGATGGATTTATACTGTTCCTAAGGTTATTTGCGCGTAAGTGAATACAAGGAATTCAACTGGAATTCGAACTCGGCTCCCCGATTTCTCGTTCCTCTGCACCCCACGCACATCCGTAACTATTAAAAAACGTACCTACCAAAATTGAAATGGCACGTATAAACTATCAGAAATTCGCTAAATCACTCTTACAACTGAAATCTGGAAGTTCATTTATTGTTATTTTCTTTGTTACTGTATGTTATAATTTAGGGAAAGCAGAATTCAAGGGAGAAAACTTTGATCTCCTCAGAGAAGAATTACGAGTAGATAATTCAATAAAATATAAATGCGTAATTAGTCTAACAGCTTAGTTTGTAAGTCTAAACGTTTCCCATGTTTCTGACAGTTGTTAACAAGATCATCTCAAACAACAGAGATTTTAAATTAGAACGAGTTAGTTTTGAGAAACCATTTAAACGTCTCTTCTGTTAATTTGTAATCGAGTTTCGAGTAAAAGACGAAATGAGAATCGATTTAATTTTATTACACAATAAACTCTTTCATTTCTTACCTCTTTCCATTTCTAGTCTTTAAATTAAATAATTCCGTGTTTTCAAACTGAAAGTGTAAAAAGTTAACGTTATTATAATGAATAATGAATATAAGAGATCGGTGGGTATATGAGTAAGTTCCTGAAATAAAGTACTTATTTTATGCAATTTCGACGATATGATATACGTTGAATGTGCGTTATGGTATCGACTCAGAATAAGAAATCAATAGAGTTGTGTTCGTTGCATTCACTTACAGGCAAATACACTTCCGAAAGTTTATTTATTTCTTCTCTTTCCAGCTATGGGTTGAATAGCAGAACAGATTGAGTTCTATAGCCTTGGTTGGCAACCAGTCTACAGCATAAAAAAATGACAACCTACTGCAGGAAAATCTTCTGCCTAATCAGTCATGTCTCTTTCGAGACATGATCTCCCAAATCGTGTATCACGCATGGCACTTAACTGACTGACTAATTCAAGAATGTTTCTACGCTCAGCCATGCAGACCGAGGTTTACTTTGGCAGTTTTACACCACTCTCCCTTTTATTTATATTCATACGTATTGCATTTGCCTTTCATTGCCTATTTTGTCCCTCAAACAATGTCTTGATATTTAAATATTTTGTTTTTCCTTATATTAGGTTGAAATAATTTTATGTGCGTACTATTTTGGGCTACGTTCTTCGGTAAATTTGTTTAGTGTTTTTCTTAATAATTTCAACAGTACAACATTAACATGTGAATATGATGAGTAGTCAAAACACATTTAGAAAAATCTAAGCGATCAACTATATACACCTTTTTTCAACTCCCTTCACTCGCAGGTGTTGGTTGGATTTGTTTAGACATGGTCACCTAAGCGTGTATCACGTATGGCACTTAAGTTACTGACTGATGCTTCGGCCGTCTTCAGGTGATATACGTTTGAATTTCGAAGGATGCTTCTTATTTATTTCACTGTTTCTTAGTACCTTACTCAGCTTCTGGAACAAGTCCTTTTACCATGCCATTTCGCCTTCGGACGTCTGTGTCGCACTTTCATTTCCTGTTAGAACACTTCCTAGGTATTTAAATTTTTGTACCTGCTTGATTCTGGTATCCCCCACCTGTATTTGGCATTTTGGGTTGCACTTTTAGTCGACATTATTTCATTGTCATAGGGATTATGGGTAACAATATACTGAAAGAAAAAGAGTCAAGAATAAGTCAAAATTTTTTATTCACTATTATTACTTCGTTAGACGACCGGATCAACAGACAACTAAAAAAATGCGTCATTCTATGTGTGACAACCTAATACATATTTTTTCTTCTTCTTCATGTACATTGTCTCTTTAGAACGTAGGTGATTCTGGACTGCTACTTCGCTCTGTCTCTTGTCGCACTCAACTTTTCTCTTGGTATCTCTTCTAAGCCCCGCTCCGTCAACCTTTTGCTCAGACCTAACAAGTACGTCTCGCTCTGCTTTCCCCTGTCTCTTCTTCCATTTATTCGACCTGTGAGTATCATGTTCGCCAGGCCCTCATTCCCCATTACGTGTCCCAGGAACCTCATTAGTCTCTTCCCGATATTTACTATCAATTTTTTCTCGTTTGCATCCTTTCCAACACCTCATCGCTGCACACGTTCTCCGTCCATGGTATCCTCAGCATCCTCCTGTAAAATCACATTTCTGCTGCCTCAAGCCTCTCCTTCATCTTTGATGAGATCGTCCAGCATTCACTTCCATACAGAAGGATAGATGTCACATAGCCATCCGGCTCTCTTTTCTTTGTTTCTAATGAGATTTTCCTGTCTTTCAGTACTCTGCTTAGCTTCTGAAAGGCGTCTTTGGCCATGCCAAGCGTTTTTGGATCTCTGTGTCGCATTTTCCATCCTCTGTCAAAACACTTCCCAGGTATTTGAATTTTTTTTTACTTGTTTTATTTTAGATTCTCCAACTTGCAGTTGGAATATTGGTCTCCTCTTTTCCCTGATGATTATACATTCAGTTTTGTTGAGGGTTTTGTGTTAAAAATAACTTTGGGGTTGTATATTTATGGGTGCGTTGAACATTTCAAGGTAAGACTGGAGACTGGAGACTGGAGACTGGAGACTTACTGCATGTATTGCGGCAATGGCATCTGAATAGTCCATCTTAATTAACACTGACGGCAGCACAAAAGAAAAGGGCTTTATAGAAAATAGAAATACAAAACACTCAGTAAGATTGAATTCATACAAATAAACGACATTATTGGGTTCACAATTATCATAACCCTATGCGCAGAGAATAACGATATTTTATCTTATGACACATGACGCTTTCTTTTGTTTTGTTTTGAAATACGAGATGTCCCGGATGAAACAGAAAATAGACAGAAGTTATACATCTAAATATCTTTATGTATGATATTATGGTGGGCGGGTACAGAAAAGGGGTGTACGTGGTCCATATCTTCTTCCATATTTTGTCCATTTCTTTTTATCCTGCGAAGAAGGAAGCCATAGTTTTCCATCTCCGGAGCTATTCTAGTATGAAAGGATACCGTGGAGTAAAGCATTATTACATGATTAATATTTCGTCTGTCGCTCTCTCTCTCTCTCTCTCTCTCTCTCTCTCTCTCTTCTCTCCCTCTCTCCCTCATATATATATATATATATATATATATATATATATATATATATAACGCCGACTGACGCCAATTCGGTCGAGTTTCAATCCTGGGTAAAAAGCAATCGGATGTCTAACTGTACTGATGAGCTGTGATACAGCGAAACAGATCTGTCTGTGGGTGACTATTTACGCTCTCACACCCTGTTTGAGCACTCTGGAAGAATGGTAGACTTTGAAAAAACAGTAGCTACTCTAGCATATACGCATCGTTCATTCAGTAATGAATTAGAACACTCTCAGCTATTGGGCGTGTATAATGATAATATACACGCTAAAAAGTTGCTTTCTTCTACCGAGCGCCCATAGCTCAGAGGTAGAGATGCCGACTGACGCTAATTAGGTCGAGTTTCAATCCTGGGTAAAAAGCAATTGGATGACTAACCGTACTGATGAGCTGTGATATAGCAAAACAGATCTGTCTGCGGATGACTATATATATATATATAAATATATAGATAGATTGTTTAAGAAATTATGACTAAGTGTAACTATACAAAAAATACCTATTAGGTTCATACAAACATGGAAGAAAACGTTATAATTTCTTGTAATTTTTAAAATTGCTCGCTCAAAAATTCCCCGTTGCGTGAGCGCTCAAAAAAAAAAAAATCAACGTTAGGTGAACGTTCTTAAAAAAACAATTTGGCAAATGGTAAAATCAGTTATTATGAATCGCCCAAAGACACCACTCATGGTAAAAACCTAGGTCACGTAATAACTCATTTACAAATGAAGAATATATATATATTTAAGAAAAATTAAGGCAGACACGCTATTTCATGGTAAATCAGGGGTATGGCCTATTTCAGGCGAACCATCATTATCTTTTGTCTTTATTGTGCAAAGGATTTTACACGTTATGAGAAAGTTATTCTACCACTGAATGTACGGGATACTCTTTTGGATTCTTCTATACCCACACTGCATCCTGATATATATATATATATATATATATATATATATATATATATATATACATATATATATATATATATATATATATATATGTATTGTGTGTGTGTGTGTGTGTGTGTATTTTGGCAGCATTTTTTATTAATGCAGGTTTTGTTAAATAATAAAGACAAGTTTGTCTATTTATTTTATGCAGGATCCTTTCGTATAGTCTGATAAGCTTGATAGTACTATCGTTAAAAGACAACAAGAAATCGCAGTAATTGTTGATTTTTTTACATCAAACAGCTTAAACCTAGTTTAAATAAAATAAATTCTACTAACAATAATAATTTCTACTAACATACTCCAATGCCTATAATCGACGGGAGAGGTCATAGTTACTACGCTTACTCCCTCTACACATAGCAGTAGTAGCTCGCAGACCAATCCCCTCATGTCACTATACCCTCATGTGACCAAGAACCATACCACCACCATCTTGTCACCGTCTTCGGCCATCCGCAACTTTAAAAATGGACTTGTCTCTATGTTTAATTCTCTTTGTTTAATTCTACTTTGTCAATAACTTATATTTTCACTCTTTGATAATGGCTTATGATAAGCCGAAAGCTCAGACCGGATAAAAAAATCAACAATTACTGCGATTTCTTGTTGTCTTTTAACGATAGTACTATTAAGCTTATCAGGATCCTGCATAAAATAAATAGACAAAACTTGTCATTATTATTTAACGAAACCTGCATTAATCTATATATATATATATATATATATATATATATATATATATATATATATATATATACACGTAGGTATGTATTTATCCAATCTGTGGTGGACTGGGGTAAGAAATGGCTCGTAAATTTCAATACTTCCAAAACAAAGTTGCTATCTCTTAACCACCATAGAGAATCGTTCCTACCCCCCACCCATCAGCACGGATCAGTCTACTCTACCCGAAAACAAAACACTGCACCTCCTCGGCAAAACTATATTAGTCGACCTTAAGTGGAATGCTAAATCAGCAGCTAGGAATGTTTGTTCACTGTATAAGGCCAGTAAGTTTTCCTCGTCTGAAACCAGCTTGCACATGTGTAAATCTACCATCCGCCCGTGCACATCTGGTCGGGTGCCCCTGCTATTTCTCTCAGTGTTCTTGGCAATATCCAAACGGAGAATCTGCAATGTAATCGATCCCAACCAGTCATTTTCTCACCGATGCAATGTGGTTTTTCTCTGTCTTTTCTACAAATAATTTCACAGCTTCTACTCCGATTAGCTTAGCTCTCTGGTGCCCTCTCTGCATTTAATTTATTTATGCTACTAGACCAGGACTAGGTCCCACACTTTTACAGAGAAATCGATCAAATTTAACTACAACATCTACTTCTCTTATTTCACTTGTTGAATTCCCTTCCTTATAATTGCTTCTCTGACAACTACAATCTCCAAGAATTTAAATGCAAAGTCAATAGTCATCTCTTATCTTTTTGACTCTTTAATAATACTTGTATCATGTTCTTTTCCTTTTTCACTCTACTCTCATACAGCTTTCTGTCTTCTTATCCTTCTCTTATCAGTTCTCTAACACCCACTGTATCTTGTTTCTCTTTTTTATCACTCAGCTTTATGTAAAACCCCTGCGCACCAGTGGCAGTACTACCTTGAATGAGGTGTAATGATATATATATAATATTAATTGTAGCAACAACAATACCAATAGTAACTGAACTAACTCTGCCGAAACAAGTATTAATTAAGCTATAATTTAAATCGTCTTGTACAACCCACCGAGAACGAACTCGGAGGGAAAAGAAGGGGAAGTAAAAAAAGAAACAAACGAAGTACATCAAAAAAAGTCAAGCACTCGTAAGAAAGAAAACAAAACCCAAGACGAAAAACCTAACACTAAAGCGCTCAATACGAAAGTAGAGCAATCAAGGACAGAAAATCTAAGCAAGAGCCAACAACCTACCACGGTTTCGCCCAACAGCTCTTCAGGGAAATTGGAGTCAATTTCCCTGACGAGCTGTTGGGCGAAACCGTGGTAGGTTGTTGGCTCTTGCTTAGATTTTCTGTCTGTACATATATATATATATATATATATCTGTCTGTATATATATATATATATATATATATATATATATATTCTATTTTTAAACGAGTTATAACGCTACCCATGTTTCTACCATGAGTGGTCTCTTCAGGCAATTTTTAATAACTGATCTTACTGTTCATTCTTATAACTCGTTTAAAAATGGAAAATATTTTAAAGTTCTACAATATAACTATATTGAACACTTTTAATACAAATGTGCACTGGTCTAACTCGATTATGACCAAAAACTAAGTATTAAACAATCAATATATATATATATATATATATATATATATATATATATATATATATAAGGAAAAATATTTGTAGAGTAACGACATGACTAAAAAAATAAAGCTCAGTTAAATGAAAAAAAATGTCCACTTAACGTGATTGTATCTATTGATACTGAGCATTTTCTGACAAAAAAAATAACTGCTTGCTTAAAATGCCTTTCCACCAGTTTGTTTTTTGTCGAACTAGAAAAATTTCTTCCAGAAAAGGTTACATTGCGACGATTTTCTAACCACAATTTACATTATAAGTTTAGTGTAGTGTTATTGGGGCGTGGGAATTCAGGGTTAAAATGAAGAACTGATTTATGAGGGAAAATGTCCAGGAAACACAAAAGTAATTTGAACAAAACAAGAAAGGAAATATATTTGCGAATTTGAACGATAAAATCCTCGTTAGTAGAGCGTTTCAGGACAATAACTCTGAAATTTTAAAATCTTTAACAAACTAAGAGGAAATGTTCATAAAACAGTGTAAATGACACAAAATAATAAAAAAAAATGTTTAAAACAAAGATAAGTCGTTGATTACAGAAGGAATATATGGCGGTATCCTTTCAAGGGCAGACGAATAGAAATAATCTAAAATCCTTAATCCTTGGCTTTCTTGGATTGTTGAAATCAATTTCATTGAAGTGCTAAGTGTCGATAATATATTTGGCGGGTAATTTTTCACTAGCGAAAAACTGAACGCTTGAGGCCCGAACAGAAAATGAAACTTTTCAAATGACTTCAGAGTTTTTCTTTTTTTAATTTAAATTTTATCCTCATTTTATATCAAAATATGCACGTAAATTTAAGCATTTTATTAGAATGGCATCTAGGTTCCACTCTTCTACCGTTTAAATAGTTAAGTGTAACCTACACTTTAACCCAAACATTTCTCTTTCTCGCAATTTTCGCCTGCAGAAATCTCTTCCGTTTTTGCCCCTTATAGCTACAATGCAACGTCAATTCTCAGCTTCTATATACTTGAATCTCATTCACTTTTTTATCCATTTTTCTCTACTCAGTCTTTTCTCTTACTATAACACCCTGCAAACTAGTCCTGATGTCCTTGGGGTGAAATGATTTTAAAAAAAGAAAGGATTTCCAATTGGCTCACTATTTTCTTTTCTTTCTTTTTCTGGTATCAACGGCTAATTTCCTTGAAAACCAGGTTTTCATGGGTCGAAATAAAATTTCACATCGGTTCGCGAATTTATTTTCATCTTTTTCCTCAGTTCTTCCGAATTTGTAGAGATTGGGGAAAAGAAGTTATTATTTTGTCATTTTCATCAATTCGATTTCGGCTATGGTCACACTTCCTACGAAGCTGCGGAAAGAATTAAGGCAGGTCGTGGTGTGTTGTTATGGCTACATTTCATTTTCTCCTATGACATCACTTTCAGTACATAGATAATATTCAACTTAGTGCGTGGGCTGTATTTAATAAGACATTTCTTGTATATATCTTAAGCTGTGGTTTCCAGGGATTCTTTCAGTGTGTTGTTTTGTTCCATTTTTTATCATTCCAAGTGCACCTACTATTATTGGTATTATTCTTGTTTTCAATTTTCACATTTTTTTATATTTCAGTTTCCAGGTCATAATATTTTGATAGTTTTTTCAAATTCCTTGGTTGCTATGTTACAATCCGCTGGATAAGCCATATCAATTAGTAAGCAAGTTTTTTTTTGTTTGTTTTTTGTTTTATTTGGGTTTTTGATAAAAATGTCCGGCCTCATTTGCTTCATTTTTCTGTCTGTGTAGATGGTGTAATCCCATAGAATGCTGACATCTATTTTTGTAACCGGTAATGGGTGTTGTTCATACCAGTGATATTATTATTATTATTATTATTATTATTATTATTATTATTATTTCGTACTCCCCACAGTGATACAACACTTTTCGACTCCACAGGGGACACCAACAATGAAACATTGTTTGATACGCCTATCAACGTGGTGGTGTTTGATGAGATATGCGTGCTGAAGCGAAGTTTGTTTTGTTAGTAGCTTGTTTTTATTTGTAACAAGCAGTTTAGCCCGGTTGCACTCGGGTAGTTTAATGAATAATGAGAATAAAATACATATGACGAATTTACATAGCAAATACTTACACAACGTCCACCCTCGACACTTTTTATAGATATAAATAACAATGTAGAATGTCTCTATTGGATCACAGTGGTAAGAGGGAGGGGCAACATATATAGATATAGATAATATAAAGTGGGGTGATCGATTCTATAATATAATCAATACATAAACTGATCTCTGATTTTTGCGGGGTGATAATATATATTTTTCTACCCACAATTATGGCTTTCTGAAAATTTTTAAGGTGTCGTTAGAGTTGTAAAATTTTTATCTACATCTGAGCGCAACTCACGTCGAGCTAGACCACAAAATGCAGACGCTAAGTCGAATCTATCAAACAAAAAATACTTACACAACGTCTACCCTCGTCACTTTTATAGATTCTTAACAACCCTTATTTCAATGCCCAACATGTAGACGAAAGGCAGCAAAATAAATTAAGTCAACGCTTACAAACATTCGGTTTTTAATAATTAATTTTACCGTCATACACATTGTCGTGAGTTGTAAATGACTGCCTAATTAGCATATTAGTAGTCCAAGCATTAAAGGAAGGCAAGAATATCATGCGAAAGTGTTGTGGAGTAGTTTTTCGCACTGAAAGTTATAATCATGCTATGTTGGTTGCTAATCGTCTTAATGCCCCTAAAATGTTAGGAACTTGGTAATGTTCCTCTGAAAGCTGACTCCTTAGTATTCGGCTAACTGCCGACTAATATCAACTATCTAGTAGCTCTACTAAACTCTAATAGAACTCTCTAGAACTTCTAAGAACTCCTACCGACTTCCAAAACCTTCTGAAGTTAACTTCCTGTTATCTTTTATTAATATAGGAGGGAAAGTTAATTATCTGAGAAATAGGTGTGTTTCACCATAACAGAAAAATTCTTCTTCTATATCCTGTGTTCCTTCAGGACGTAAGCGATCATGGTCCTCCACATTACCCTATCCCTTTTAACTCTTAACAGCTTTTCTCTTGCTCTTTCTGCTCTGCCATCCAGTTGCTTAAGCATATTAAGTGTGTCACTCGTTGCAATCCCTTGTCACTCTTTCCCTCTCTCCCTTCTGTGAGTACCAGATTCTCCAAACCCTCCTTCCTCATTGCTTATCCCAGAAGCATCAGCTGTCTCTTCCTGATATTATGTATAAGTTTTTTCTTTTTGTTTCCACTTTCTCCAAAACCTCGACTTTAATCACATGTTCGGTCCGTGGAATCCTCAGCATCGTTCCGTAAAACCACATTTCATAGCTTTGAGCCTTTTTTTTATTTTTGAAGAAAGCGTCCAGCATTTGTTGCTATATAAGAGGACAGACATCACATAACAGCCCAGTACACTTTACTTTGTTTCCAACGAAAATATTCTATCTCTCAGTGGTCTGCTTAGCTTTTGGAAATGCGTGATTGGCTAATACGCCTTCGGATCTCAGTGCTGCACTTTCCGTCATTTGTTAAAACACTTCCCGTGCTTGATTCAATTTTCTGGCAGTTTATGTTTAGTCCTTTCGACTCGCTTTCCTTTTCTACCTTCTATAGGAAGTCCTGTAGTTTTCTAACATTTATTTTGTTTGTTTGAAGAAAGATATTTCAAAATCCCCTGGAATGATTTCATGAAACTGTTCCTTTTCTTTTTTTTTTCTGATAATGACTATTTCTTAAAAGAGTATGAATCATCCTCATTTTTCTTTAGGTATGAATTAATTAGTGGGACTTGTATCAATGAGTAATTTTTAATTACAAATATTTTTTTGACTTTAAATAAATGGTTTTATAAGTCGAAAAACATTACTCAATCTCTCACTCCTTTAAGAAATATTTTTCTGACTTTAAATAACCTGAAATGGTTTTATAAGTCGTAAAACAACGATCAATCTCTCACTCCTTTAAGAGATATTTTTCTGGCTTTAAATAACCTGCAATCAATCACGCCTCTGATAAGTGCCATTTCTCTTAAAGTTTCCGATTCTGTACTATCCGCTGCATGTGGCTGTTATCTCTGGCTAGTACTAAATAGGGCAACCTTTCTGTGTGCTGCTTGAATAAGGTTGTGGGAGAGAAATGAGTATGAATCTCTAAATTTGAGTTTATAAACAATCCTGGGTTTCAATCCTGGGTTAAAAGCAATCGGATGTTTAACCGTACTGATGAGCTGTGATACAGCGAAACAGATCTGTCTGCGGATGACTATATATATATATAGATACATTGTGGCTCAAAAGGCACTCTTTTTTTCTTGACTGAGTCAGATCGTTACTGACTTAAAATATATAGAGAGAGCGAAGGAGAAAAAGTGAAAGAGAGAGGGGGAGGGGAAAATGAATGAACCCTATGCCGAACGGTCGTTCAGTTCTGTCTGCGTAAGGTGCATTGTTCCCTCTCTTAAACAATTTTATATTGGAAAATTTTAAGTTGCCATATGAAAACTCATATATATATATATATATATATATATAACATTCTGCTGTTATATATAAATTTATACATAAGGTTTTGGATATTTTAAATAGATAGATAGATACACGTAAATTTGAGTTTTTTTTAGTTCTGAATTTAACCGTATTCTGATCTAAAGTTCACTTTATATTAATGCATTTTCCTTGTACTGATTCTGTCTTCTTTTTTTGAATAGTCATCGTCTGCCAATCTATGTTAATTCGATTTTATTTTCAGACATTACCAGAAATATATGAAGTAGCAATTGATTATTTACTGTCCTTTTGAGAAAAAATATTGAGAATATACCTAAGATTTGCATTTTGGGACGGTTTCAGAATTGCACGAGAAATATTTGGCCTCTTTATAGCAATTCATCCGTTCTTAAATTAAGAACGGAAACACTGAAAGCATTTTACAGTATCTAATATCAATAATAGTGATTTTTCTGGATGTTATATGACATATACTATAGGCCTCCAAAAATTCGTAAAATGATTTGCAGAACAGTTAGAGCGTTTGGTTTAGGGAAACTGATGTTGCGCAATCCTTCTCTAGAAGATTTTTTTTTTTTTTTTGCCACTGAGTAAGAAAATCGATTCTCGTTAGGTTCAACATATCAGTGTACAAACTAAAATATCTCTTACAGAAGATAATGTCAGTCAGTTCCATACATGATGCACGCTTGGGCAATCATGTCTCGAAAGAGGTTTACTGGGCAGAAGAATTTCCCGTGGAATGTTGCCATTTTTTTCGCGGTAGACTGGTTGCCAACCAAGGCTACACAATCCAATCTGTATTGCTATTCGACTGTAAGGAGAAGAGATGGATTAATACCTTCCCCAGGGGTATTTGTACGTTAGTGAATGCAACGAATACAATTACAATTCGAACTCGGCTCTTCGATTTCTCGTTCCGAGCTGATATCCTCTTCACCACAACGTACATATATGAAAATAAAACAACCTGACAAGAAAGAACTAGCCATCAATTGAATAAGACAGAATTTATTGCTTTCAGCAAAACGAGCAACTCAAGATGTTGGTGACACAAAATCACGGAAGTAGGAAAACATTAAGACTGTCTTACTAATAGAGTTAACCGTCCCTTATGAAGAGAACAGGGTAGAGGCACACGAGCTAAAGAGAAAGCGATACGAGCCACTGCGTGCCAAATGTGTAGACAATGGTTGGAGGTGTAACGTGATGCCTATTGAGGTAGATAGGTCGCGGGTTTCTGGGACATTCAGTTATTTCTTTCCTTTCAAAAATTGGCATCACTAGCCGTGGTTTAAAAAGCGCTTCGCACCGCATTCGAACAACGGTACAGAACGCGTCAAGTTGGATTTGGTCGAGATTAAAGCAACAAGAGAACAAAATTCGCACAACATCACGATATAATATGCGCAACTGAGATATTTGTGCGGTCGTCTATAACGTTTTTTTCTTCCTCCACGGCAAACGCGTTCAGGAAATTTCATTGCCGATACAAACTGCAAAGAGAAATGATCGTTTTATTTACTTCTTTATGAGAATATACAAGAGGGACAATCAACAAGTTTATCTTCATACCCTGCCTGGTGGCGCCATGGGTAGCGGTCCCGCCATAGCCACCGAAACCGTGACATCACTCCTGGTGGGCGGCTGATGAAGACAGGGTATCGCACGTTCTAACACACGTTGTATGTTACAAATTAATTAGTGTTTTAAAATCCGAACTCGAATTGAAAAGCGATACTTTTCAAAAACGAAACAAAGTAATTAATAAGTAGGAACATTTAGTAAGATATTTTAAAAAGGATATTAGTGATATATGTCGTCCTATATGGTATCTAATATATAATATGTTAAGAAATATCAGTCGTTGTATATGATAATGAATGCTGGGCAATTTCACTGACAAAGAAAAGACTTGAGGTAACAGTAATTTTGAATTACGGAAGGAACTGAGAATGTCATGGACGAAGCATATCAGTAAAGAGGAAATTGAACGTTCTAGGTTACATAACGAGAAAAGAGTGTTGTAGAATTTGACACACACAGGGCGTGTAAAAGGCAAGATGGGCATAGCAACCCAGCCAATAATCTACTTAATGAGCTCATGTAACTGTTTGACAAAACATAGATGCGAACGATAGCATAAATACAAACTTTGCTAAGAGCTACAGAGGATAGGAAGATGTGGAGATCCATGTTTGCATACATTCCTAAAAATGATAATTCTCCTTATTCTTCATGTGCTGTGTCCTTTCAGGATGTACGCAATCATGGGCTTCCACTTGGACCTGTCTCTTGTCACTATTAACATCTATCCCCAAACTCCGCTCTGCCATCCATTTGCTCAAGCCTATCAAGTATGTCTCACACTGCTTTCTCCTGTCTCTCTTTCCTTCTAGCCATTCTGTGAGTATTAGATTCTCCAGGCCCTCTTTCTTCATTACGTGTTCCAGGAACCTGAGCTGATTTCTTCCTGATGTTAAATATGAGTTTTCTTCTCGTTTGCATCCTCTTCAACACCTCAACGTAACTAATCAGTTCACTGTATCCTCAGCATCTTTCCGTAGAACCACATTTCTACTGATTAGGGCTTCATGTTTTTAACATTTCTTTTATCATTTCACCCCAAGTAAAGCAGAACTACCGCTGGTGCGTAGGGGGTTACTGAAGAGATGAGATGAGAACGCGGAACAAGTTACAGAGGAGTTAGAGATTAAGAAAAAAATGAGAATACAGGTGTGAAGTGAGCTGAAGCGGAAAGGAAGAAGAACACGACACAAAGGTTGTCAGAGAAAGGATGTGAGTCAAGAAGATAAAAGATGGCAATTGACATTGCATTTAAATTCTTGGAGATTGTAGTTTTCAGGGAAGCAAGTATGCGGAAGAAAATTACACAGGCGTTAAGTGCGAGCAAAAATTCTGTTACAGTAGCAATTGAGGAGATCGTCCAACATTCACAGCCATACAGAAGGACAGATATTACATAGCAGTCCAGCACTCTTTTTTTTTTGTTTCCAATGAGATTTTACTGTCTCTGAGTAAATTGATTATTTTGTTCATGACAATAAGATCAAGGTTGCCTTTAGACAACAATGACGACTTTAACATCTGCTGATTAGAGAATTTGAATCTTATAATATTTACTAATCTTTTCCAAATAAATATATGATATTTCCATCAGGGGATTTAATATTCTTATCATTCCGAAGCTGTTGAGAAGAACATCAATAATAATATTAATATTCGGATTTCGGATTCGAACTTTCCTTTCTCTCAGTTAAATAATATAAATTATATTATAAATATTAAAAAAGAACGCCTGTTTCTGCAATAAGCAGTCATATAATCTCTAACAAACATCGACAAAATCTCTGTAATGCTTATTAACACGTAACATTTATAATCATTTCACCCCTAGCAAGGCATTAGTGCCACTGGTGCGCGGGAAAGGAGAGCGAAAAGAAAGAGGATCAAGATACAGGAGGCTTCGATAAAAAGGATAAGAGAAAGAAGAGAATACTGTTGAGCATGGCGTCATGTGAGAATAAAGCGGAAAGAAAGAAGAACAATATATAGCGGGTGGAGGGGAAAAGATGAAAGAAAGATGGGAATTAAGAAGATAAAAGATAGCAACTGACGTTGCACTTAAATTCTTGGACATTGTAACTATCAAGGAAGCAAGTATACAGAAGGGAGTCCCCCAGGCGAGAAGTACGAGAAAAGAAACGAGTAGAAGAGGCGTTACATTTGACTGTAAATCGATAGAACCTAGTTGCCAATCTAGTAGCCTTCGTAAATTCATGCAAATCGAGCACCAAAGGGATAAGCTCGTCAGAGCAGAAGCCGTGAAAAGAATAGGAAAGACAAAGGAAGGCCACGTAACGTCGGTGAGAAAGTGACTGAAGTCGAGATGCCAAGTCAGGATAGAAAACATTCTTTTTTTTCGATTTTGTCAAGAACCTCGAGATAAATAGCAGGAGAACCAGACGAGATATGGCGACAGTATTCAATGAACGGATGAATAGTAGATTGGTTATGCGATAGGACGATTAGTAATAGTAGGCATTCATTTATCTTGTACGGTAATTCTGTCCTTTTCTAAGCAGCTTCCATAGATCCAATTAATCGTGAATTTCTCTTATCTTTACAGGATAATCGATAGTCAGAAACTTATGCTGTGCTCTTATTAAATGTAACGGCACTTGTGGTCACCCGGTGAATATATATGCCCACTGAATGTAAATTATACAAATATTCTATTCTCAGTATGTGCCTAAGAAATGTCAACTGTCTCTTTCTGTTTCCATTTTTTCAGCTTCCTTTTACCTAAATGAGTGACTGCTTAAGAATACAATCCTCTTGGATTTGCAGGTAGTGTAATAGCTAATATATGGGAATTTGTAATCGGAGTTTCAATTCAAGTCGGGTTTTTATATCCACTTACGCGCAGATATCCCTAGGAAAGTTATGAGGCCACATTTACACACCATTTATGAGTTAATTGGTACGCATTGTGTCATTAAAGCATTATTATTTTACAAAAATATATTACAACCTAAAATATTTTCTGGCTTTTTATAATTTGCAACGGGTTGATAAACCGTAGAAAACGAATCAATCAATCATTCATGTGCCTCCTTCTCGTTTTATTGCCAGACCTTTCAAACTTTAAATTAAATTAATTCTCTCGACACTCAGTCAGCCATTATGCTTCCATACACAACTGACTCGTGGCGTGCCATGCTGGATAAAATTAAATGGTACTGTAACCCATCTTCCTTCACCGATATCAATCATGTACACCGCCAAACAGTAAAAGATTTGATTTTCAAAACATTGCAATAGTTCAATTGTTTGAAGTCGTTACTTTAGCTTTGATAAGATTCATCACATAAAAAGCAGATGATACTTCTTATCGTTTGTAACAACATTTTAAAAGATCACTCAAGAAAGAGGGTAGCCACATCACGTCATTTGAATGTAGGAGGATAGTTATACAATATTTAAGTAGACTTTTCTTTGCTTCTAAAAAAATTTCACATTTTCTTAATACTTTGCTTAATATTTGAAAGACAATTTTTGATATTCCTGTGCAAATTGGGATTTTGGTGTAGCTCTATTCATTCTCTTATAAAATAATGAATCATATTAAAAAGAACAACTTTTTTAAGCTAATGATTGTCAAGTAGTGTGCCGCGCTAACCTGTGACGTGCACCTAGAAATATTGACTCGGCATATAAACATATATATAGTTATCTGCAGACAGATTTGCTTCGCTGTATCACAGTAAGATATCCGATTGCTTTCTTTACCAGGATTGAAACCCGACCGAATTGGCGTCAGTCGACGATTCTACCTCTGAGCTATGGGCGCTCGGCAGAAGGAGACAGACTTTACATATATATATATATATATATATATATATATATATATATATATATATATATATATATATATATATATATATATATATATATATATATATATATATATATATATATATATATATATATATATATGGGGGAATTAGTATTGGTACATTCTTAGTATATGAATAAATAAATAAGGATTTAAATTTTTCATATTGAAGATATGAAACAAAAAAAAAAACACCAGTCACAGGTTTCACATTAAATAAGCTGCACCAATAGTTGAATAGAAGCATTGATATAAAGTCCATATCCGAATCTGTATTCTGTTTTAAATCGATGATATTATTTCATAACATTTAAATGTATATCCTTAAAAATTTTTAAAGTGCACCGTGATATTTTCATTTGCCACTTAATGTGCTGTTGTTTTAACAGGTCGAGATACACTGTTTTATGCAATTAAAAGTCATATAGCCATTGACCTAACATCGAAAATACAGCTTTGTAAAAATATATTTCGTGGGTATGCTTCTTCTGGTGGTACAGGACCGCCATATTTTTTCGGCAACAGCCCGATATAACGGCACCGGATTATCCGTCATGTTAGATAATCAGAAGACACGTAACAACAATTTATTTAATCATGCATCTGTTGTATCTCCCTAGGAGTATAAGATAAATATTAATTTTAATTTGATTTTAGAATCACCTAATGCAAGGACTAAGAGCAACTCAAGTTAGATGAATGATTTTGTAGAAAGAAACTAAAAGAATAAAGTAAAAATGAATCATATTTTGGCATCTAAGATAGAAAACGGTGTCCTCTAAACTTAATAAGATTGAGGTGTCAGGTATTTTGGAAGCATCTTCTCGGTAGTTCCACAAAATAGCAGTTCTTGGAAAGAAATAAGATGTATTCCTCGTTAACAAAGGAATGAGATAAAGGATGAGAACAAGTTGAAACCATCTACGTAGCATGGCGTGTCTTAGCTGTAAATATCTGAATTGGTGGAACAAACGACGAAAGCTCATCTGAATAATTGTCATAGAAACAACAGTAGATTAACGAGGGCTAGAAAAAGTGGAGGTCAAAATGTTCTATTTGGATATGAAATAATTAATGAAAAACAAGCATTTTTAGATGTGAGAGTCGAAGGTATGCAAAAAAAAATAATTGTCATAAAAACAACAGTAGATTAACGAGGGCTAGAAAAAGTGGAGGTCAAAATGTTCTATTTGGATATGAAATAATTAATGAAAAACAAGCATTTTTAGATGTGAGAGTCGAAGGTATGCAAAAAAAATAATTGTCATAAAAACAACAGTAGATTAACGAGGGCTAGAAAAAGTGGCGGTCAAAATGTTCTATTTGGATATTAAATAATTAATGAAAAACAAGCATTTTTAGATGTGAGAGTCGAAGGTATGCAAAAAAAATAATTGTCATAAAAACAACAGTAGATTAACGAGGGCTAGAAAAAGTGGAGGTCAAAATGTTCTATTTGGATATTAAATAATTAATGAAAAACAAGCATTTTTAGATGTGAGAGTCGAAGGTATGCAAAAAATTAAAAACAAAAAATTAAAAGCAAAAATATCACACTGCAACAGAAAAAGCTAAACATGCAAAAAAGATGAGTTTGTTGTGGGATTCTCTCTCTCTTTAACCTCTGGTCTCGATTCTATAGAAGTAGTACTAATTTTACAAGCATAGCGTAGATATGGAACAAGTTCTAAAGTTTGGGACACCAGGTGAGGATGGAACTCACTACTCGATCATAATTATTCTAGCGTGACAATCTTGCTATCTGTTACTTCTTCTATGTGCCTTGTCCTTTCAGGACGTAAGCGACCATGGCGTTCCACGTCTCCTTATCCTTGGTGGCTGTTAGCACGCTTTCTCCTGTTACATCGCGCAAACCCCGTTCTGTCATCCACCTGCTCAGGCTCTTCAAATATGTTATCCGCTGCTTTCCTCTGTCTCTTTTTCCCTCTATCTTGCCTGTTAGTATCAGGTTCTCCAAGCCCTCCTTCCTCATTGCATGTCTCAGGAACTTTAGCAGTCTCTTTCTGATGCTCAGTATTAATTTCCTTTTTGTTCCCAAGATCTCATCATTGCTCACATATTTGATCAATGATATTCGTAGCATCCTTCTGTTGAACCACATTTAGGTTGCTTCAAGTTTTTCCTTTATCTTTTATGATATTGTCCAGCATTCACTGCCATATTAAAGAACTAACATCACATAGCAATTCAGTACTCTTTTCTTTGTGTCTAGCGAAGTCTTCCTGTCTCTTAATATTTTATTCAGCTTCTGGAACGTGTCCTTCGCCATGCCAATTCGCCTTTGGAACTCTGTGTCGCACTTTCCGTCTTTTGCTAGACCACTTCCCATGTATTTAAATTTTTGTAACTGCTTCATTTTAAAATCCCCTACCTGTATTCGGCATTTTGAGCTGCTCTTTTTGCTGATGACCATGCATTCGGTTTTCTTGCAGTTTATTTTAGTTCTTTTTTGTTACTATTTTCAGCTACTTCCTGTAGAAGGTCTTGTCTGTTAGACGACGCGGAAATGTCTAAAGTTTTACAAAACGTAACTTATTTGCGATACAATATCGTAAGTATGGAGTATCAAGTAAAATAGTTTTCTAAGTTACGCTGAAATTTGACACAAGGGTAAAAATGTGAAGTACCCAATGAGAATTGAAACTCAGTATTTAGTCGTAATCGATATCACAAGACAAGCATACTAACCGTTACCACACGCCGAAGTGCTTATGCGAGTTTTTAAGCGTAACTTAGTGATAGAAAAAGCCGAGGATCGAACTCGCGATTGAGTTGTCATTGTTACTGATAGCGAGACAAAATTGCTAATCATTACACCAGTTTGACGTGATCTAGCCGATTTTCACGATGATTACTAAATATCAAAGCACTGATATTACATCTGCGCATTTCTTTAACGTCAATGTTCTATCGGCAGTTACTTTTACAAACTGCTAACCAGTGACTTTTGGCACGTCAGTGTATAAAATGAACTTTTTCGTTCACCTGATTTTCTTTTTGGTTTTCTCTGATGTATGTATTTTTGCTTCATAATTCCCTTCATTCACAGATTTTTCCCCCATCATCTTCTTCTCCACTTTTCCAATTCTTTCTAGATGAATAATATTCCCGATGAAAAAAAAATTCTCCTGTTGAATAGAAATAATGGGTGATAACCCTGTTGTAGAAATAGGTTACAAAATTAATTATGTACTGAATTTATTTGTTTTTAATAAATCTATGGTCAGTATTTCTTTTTTTAGAATAAATTACGAAAATTAGTTTAAATTTCGGTTTTAATGCAATGAACTAATAAACATTGTTTCTTATACAATCGCAAAGGAAAAGAATTATAAATTCAGAGTCAAACAGGCAATAAAATAAAGATCAAATAATTACAGCCAAAATGAAATAACTTTTTTAGGTTTTATTTACATTCGCCATTGTTTGAAAATTTTCTTGTTGAGCAACAAACATGAAATAAACAAATGTTGCTGAAACCAACGACAAATATGTGATTCAATCAAACCTGAAATAGTTTCTGTTCTGTTTTTGCTTTTTTATATATAAATTTCAGAAGCTGATTTTTAAAAAAATCTTTTTACTAATTTTTTCCTGGCCGTTCTCTTTCATTTTATTATTCATTGTTATTCATTCCTTACATGTTCATAACAATTGTAAATCTTCGCTTACACCGGCAATTAAGTGATAGCAAGTCTGTCAGAATCTTCTTTAGTATTATACGTTTTCAGTAATTTTGCAGTTTGAATGATTCTTGCAGATTATTCTATTCGTTTTAAAGAAGCTTCCTTTCTGGAACAGTCCCAGTCGGTAATAAAGGAAAAATTTTGTACTATAACTAACTATAACAATAAAATGTGAGAGAGAGAAAGAAAATACAGAGAGAAGTGTGACCAAAATGACGCTGAGATGCAAATATACAAAATGCAATATGCTTAGAGCCGTGTACAAATTAATTGAAAGAAAACGAATAATCTCTTCCTAGGATCTTTCACACCTTCCCTGATCACGTATACATTATAGGATACAAATCCTATATAGTCCATTAAACAACCAAAACACAAAAAATAATTTGCACGCCCTCAACATCGGATTCAAACGACTGCAAAATTTGCGAAAAACCCAAAGTAAAATTGCGCACCCGCAGAAAGGGATTCAAACGACTTTGGAAAAACCTAAGAAAATTCACAAGTCAGTGTGAAAAATCATATTCTGAATCCTGACTGATTAACAAATCGAGAAATTCAAAATACGTCAGCGAAACGCTCTTTTTTTTTTTTTTTCACAGCTAAAGAAGAAATCGTTCTGGGAGCCTCCCCACGTGACCAGAATTCTATATTCAAGAAAGTCCCCTGACCGGTCACGGTGACTCAGACGGGAACGGTTAGCTGAGGAGCACGTGGCAATGTAACGAAAGAAAATTCTAGAATCCGACTCGGACACAGGGCACGTCCTATTTTCATTCGCCCTCACTGCCAATTTCCTATTCATCTTTTTCACTCTACGCTAACCCGGGACGCAAAGTACGTCACAGTTTCATTCGCCTTCACTTTTAACGCCCTCTTCTTCATTTTCACACCACGCCGCTAAAGAGGACACCATACAACCAAATGGACACACGTGTTAAGTAACATTCCTTTATTTGTTTTGTCTTCTCTCTCGCTCAACCTGTCGCGATCTACTAAAAAGAGAAAGGAACAAAGTCTGAACATTAACTTTTAACTTCCGCGGACATTTCAAATACGTACAGTACTACTACGAACAATTTTAACTACCTAACTGCATGCATTTTCTCAACATTATCTTTTCACGAATATATTGCTGAGTTCAGTTTACAAATTTCGTTTATATTTTTCTTCTTACACTTTTGTCATTCTGTAAATAAATATTTGCTTTAATGAACACACGAAATACTTTATCCTTTCACATTTCACCCTTCAAACTTCTGATATTTAAATTGTCGGGACTTCGGACGTGTTTGACACAAGGCCAATTAACCAAGCATGACCGAGGCCCCTACAACATCATCCATATACATTGTTTTTCCGACCGCATTTTCTTTTACATTTAAGACTGATAGATCAAACTTGTTTCTTCGTCTTGATGATACGACTGAGAGTTAAAAGGCTGACATCTACAATATCGTCGATCTCTCTGTAAGGATTGCCAGTCTGTTTGTGCAGCATTACAATTTTCGTATGCTTCCATGGAGTAACATCGCAGACAATGGCCGTAGGACAACTAATCGAAATTCGAGACAATAGTGTCTGGGCGTGATAAAAATCTGATGTAATTAAGGATGAATATTTTCAGGGCCTAACAAATTTCGCATTACACCCCTAAAATAGATTCTTATTTTGGCACACGACTGCAAATGACCTAATATGAGTTAAAATATAAATTGATTACACCCTGTAAATCCAGTGGGTGTAAAACTGACCGTATAATGAAAGAAAGGAAACTAAATCAGATTTTGCACAAGGGTGTATAATCATACCTAATCTGATAAGTACATACCAGGCACATTTGTGATAGATCTTGATAAGAAGAAAAAATTAGGTCATAATCTAGGGGGAAGTTGCCCAGTTCAAATTACTTTCAAGTCCAGTAAGTTGATCCTCTCAGACAATCTCAGATTGAGTGCGTTTGATCCTCTCAGACAATCTCAGATTGAGTGCGTTCCTTTGCTTCATGCTGTGCCACTACCAAGCCTTGTTTGTGGCCGCATCATGTTGGAACACCAGTTCTCAGAATCAGCAAAGTTAAGCAACTTTCGAGTTTGGTTAGTACTTAGATGAATGACTGCTTAAGAATACCATCCTCTTGGATTTGTAGGTGGTGTAATGGCTATGGGAATTGTTAATCGGGGTTTCAATTCAAGTCGGGTTTTTATATTCACTAACGCGCAAATATCCCTGGGAAAGGTATAAAGCAACATCTTCTCCCCCCAGTTATGGGTTAATTGGTAAGCATCGCGTCACTAAATCAATAATTACATATATTACAATCTAAAAATATTTTCTGGCTTTAAATAACTTGCAACAGGTTGATAAACCGTAGAAAACGAACCAGTCAATCATTCATGTGCCTCCGTATCGTTTTATTGCCGCATCTTTCAAACTTTAAATTGAATTAACTCCCTCGACACTCAGTCAGCCATTATGCTTCCATACACAACTGACTCGTGGCGTGCCATGTTGGGTAAAATTAAATAGTACTGTAGCCCATCTTCCCTCGCCGATATCAATCATATTACGTTTCCAAGCTGTAAAAGAGCTGATTTTCAAAGCGATGCAGAGATATGGCACAACGACGAAAATATGGAGCGCTTAGTGCGGCTCGAACTCGCTACGCAATTAGTAACACGTGCTAGCAAGTCAAGCTTGCAAACCATTAAACAACATCGAAGTGCCGCCAAGCTGTTAATGCGTTGATCGTTTCGAGCAATAAGCAACTGCTTTTCTGTGTTTTATATCCTTAAGAATTTATAATGTTGATCGTTGTGACGATTGTTTGCATTATTACGAACGAACATCTTTCTCTTTTCGTGAAAGTCATTGATTGTGCTGTAATCTTTGCTTTAAGCACAGATTTTGTGTAGAATTTTCTTATACAAATATTGGAGCCAGATACTGAATAATTCCAAATACATTGGCTCTAGATTAAGTTGACCCCACCACTACAAACCAACCCCTCATGGTGAGAGATCAACATCGGCTCATACTAAATATAATTAGTTTATTTCATATCTCTGTGCTAAGGCTAACATTGTTAATACAGTTATAAGTACCAAGGAGTTTGGGAAAAATGTCTTGAGTGATATAATCGCTTCCTACAGATTCTGAAAATGTTTGCCAAAAATTTAGTCATTGAATTGAAATGATACGAAATTCTGCTTCTTACAGAATTAAGATGGCAAAAATATAGACTTTGAATTGTGCGAGAAACAATGATAAGAAATTTAAATTTCAAAATAATTTTAAGTATTTAAAAACATAGAGTTTGATTTCAGTTTAATACGAATTAAACACTCAGACCTCTGGAAAATATATGACTTAAATTTCCATCGCCATTTCTAACTCAAATCAGACTTTACCTAGACAAAGTCACATCTTAAGAGGTGAAAGGATTTGGCAAATTTTCAATGTTGCTAAATTGTGAGATAGATGTCCAATATAGTGGTTCTCTTCTTCTTCTCATTGTGCAGTGACCCTTCAGATCTTAGGCGATCATAGCTCTCCACAATTTTCTGTCTTTGGATAGATGTGAGATATAGTGGTTAACGGCGCCCAAAAATTGGATTGGCCAATTTGCGTCAAATTCAAACCGAAGTCCTTGCTTTCGCTCTCGGGGTAACATCATTTTAAACGTCTCTTCTCCTCACCCCAGATATATGCCCGTAGATCAGACTAGACTCACTAATTTCTAACTCAGAAAGCCCTTTTTGACATAGGATTAGCAATCCATTCTTGCTCTAAAAACTACAACAGCCACGTGGATATATGTTACAGAGATAAACTTTTTAAAACGAAACAAAAACAAAATGCTAGCCATCAATGCTTAGAACATAAAACAGGATGTATTCTCGTTTTCAAAAAGGACATCCAAGATGTCAAACACAAAATGGAGACTTCAAAATCCAGTAACCATAGAGTGATAACTAGTGATATGAGTCTTGTTAAAATCGAAAACAGCCAAAGTGGATGCCGAACATTTAATTTCAACCGAGGGCTATCAGTATGTGTAATCAACTTCAAAGTACAGAGCAAGAAGCTCAGAAAAGGTAAACATTCACTAAAGGAAAATAAATTACATTTTCAAACTAAGATGACACTACCAATAAATTGTTATTTATGAAACTGACCATCCATTTAAAAGAACTTGGTGTCCCATACTTTAGAACTTGTTCCATATCTATGCTATGCATATAAAGTCAATGTTACTTGTAGACAATCAAGATACAGCAGGCTCTCGACTGTATAGGAGTAATACTGATGTGGAAGGAAGCAGGCCTCGCAGAACTGACATAGAAAACGGTCTCTAGACTCTGTAATCCCTCTCACCTATACTTCCTTCCTACTTTGTTTGCTTATACCAGTTGGTTACAATCCAAGAATATGTTTTACTGCTAGAAGTAGTTTTGTATTTCACTTGTCGGTAATGATCTGGTCGAAAGGTTAATTATTAAGCGACATGAGTTTGCCTAGAAACTGCACCCTGCCAACGAACCTTGTTTCTGGACTGAGTTGCAAAGCAACATGACGGGAAATGTGAATTTCGAACTGAGATAATGAACGACATTTCTCAAAAGCTAAAGAAACTATTATGAAACAAGTATAATTGTTAGTAACAATATAAAAACTGTTGAACTCATATCAAATCTTCTTTACGTCAGTAGATGCTGGACAATTTCTTCACGAATGAAGAGGTGACTTGAGGGAACAAAAATATGGTTCCATAAAATAATGTTAATAATATCATGGAGGAAAAATGCGATCAACGATGTAGTTTAAGGAAAATGAGAATAAAAAGGATAATTTTGCTTAAAATCGGAAAGAAATAGATGAAGATTCTGGGACACATATGATAGCATATTAATCAGTAAATCATCGTTAGTTTGTACGACAGTTTTGCTATAATCTATGTTTATTGAATTTGCCTTGCGCCAAATATAACCGAACTCCTCACAAAATAAGATTATCATCAAAAGGTTGGAAAGGAAAAAGTGTTTCTTTTGTATGTTTAAATCGAAATTTATTTACAGAACAGCATAAAATCAATTTGTAGAAGTGAGATTTTTAACTGTGTAAATATTCAAAGAGAAAGTGTAGTACGGAGTTAAATAAATTCAGAGTTCATAGTTGTAGCAAAATTTGTGTATGCAGAAAAAAATTAACAGGCTAGTAATAAAGGCTGTCTTCTTTTCTTTCATTTTTTGCGGAGAGAGATAAAGTGAAAACGAAAGAAAATCAATAAAGGAAAATTGTATTTATCAACATTAAATTTTAGTAGTCAGTTGAAGTTTCTTATTGTTATTGTTGTTGTTGTTGTTCTCTTTGTTGACGGCGAGAATGATGAGGACTAAGAAGAAGAGATAAAGGAAAATAGCACACGAAAAGGGGAGGGCAAGTAAATGTATGTCGTCAAGACATGTCCGGTTCAACGGCTTGAAATTTCACCCTTAAATTGTGGCTGTAGCTTATCTGATCTCTGCTTTCATCTCTCTGATTCCAACTTCTTCGTCTCTATATATATCAAAAGCCTTTTCACACTGGCTTATTAACTTCTCTCGGTAATGTAAATCGCTCATTTTCATTGGTTAGAAATAATTAACATCGTGTCGGGAAATTTGGCTACGTCATTTCCTTCAGTACAGGGTCAATCCCTTTTGCTATTGGACAAAATTAGATTTCACACTGGATTGCGAAGTTTGTAAACCGTGAAAAAAAGGTTTAGTTTTATTTTTGGATTTACCACAAATGATAGACTTTTCTGCTTTGATTGCTTTGAAAGAAGGAAAAAAACTCTACTTGGTTTCAATGAAAAAACAAAAGAAAGAAAGTAAAAAATACGTAAAGATAGAAGTATTTAACGTCTCGTACCAATTCCTCATAGATAAAGGACTACTCTGTTTTGGTTTTGCAGCAAGGTAAAACATATATCAAAGACAATACGTAGCCTTAATGAGAAAATGAAAGAAAGAAAGTAAGACTTTAAGTTACAAGTGTTTAAGATCTCCTACCAATATCTCATAAATAATATTTTACTCTATTTTTAATTACGTAGAAAAAAAAAACATATATCAGACGCTTCGTAGTTTTAATGAGATAAAAAAAGACATGGAGGTAGAAGAGTTTAACGTTTACAGCATTAACTAATAAATAATGGACCACTCTGTTTTGATTGTGTAGAAAAACAAAACATACATCAGGGACGCTACGTAGTTTCAATGAATAAAGAAAATAAAGAAAAGAAGGTAGATATATTTGGGGATTGTTTTGTTGGAATTTAAAAGTTAACATTTTCAAATATGTATGTACCCTCTTTCTTGATTTACACAACTAGCAGCATTCATATTTATGATTGTTAATGCAATATTTTGTTAATGTTCTGATGTTAAAATATTTAAATATCTAATGTGCTACAGGGGAATTTTTATGAATATTCTCCCGAAATTGAACTCGCCATGGGCTTATTCAACTTTTAACTTAGAAAGTCCAAATACGATAATCGAGAACTTTTCTAGAGTCTTTTTAGCGAATTTCAAATAAAAAAACTTATTTAACTTTCTAGAACGACTTTGTAACAAATAACACGAAAAAAACTTGGGAAAATTAATAAAGTAGCCTTTTTATCCAAAAAAAAGAAAAAAATCAATCAGTTACTAATTGTTTAAAATTGATTAATAATTCTGATGTAAACGATCGTAAGTTGACACATTTTTCTTCAAGCGGTGGGTAATCTCTTCTCCCAATTAAAACAGTCGTCCCAATAGTAATGCCGGTGTAAATTTTTAATTTGTAAAATAAGTGAGCAGATTCGAATAAAATTTATTTCTTATTTTTTTCACAGAACAAAAGAAACGTGCTCTGAAAGAAATACCTTTTTATTAAAATAAAATGTTCGCCATATACAAGCCCCAAGATACACTCGAGGTAGGTGGTTACAGGGTACGGGGTATAGTTTACACGGAGTTATATGGGGATAAGTTTGTAGCCTGACATCTAATTTCTAACGGAATAATCGCTGAATAATATTCAATATATGAGGTTAATATTTACCAAGTGAATAAGGTGCGTTGGCAAGAAGTAACTTATATTAAGAAAAACTATTATTTTATAATGTTTCTTTTTATCATTAAAGTTGCTGTGTTATCTAGGTACGAGCATGCATCAATGAGTTCGTAGGTAGTTAATAGCTGAATTCTGATCTTAAATTATCAGTGTATAATACTAGAACTATATGATTAATATACCCCACTGATATAAGAATAGCGACGAGGAAGTAAATTATTTCAAAACTAAGTATTTTACTTTAACTTTTTTTATATAAAAAAGGTGAATTAAAATCTTATAAGGTACCTACGTAGTAAATTTGTAACAGAAGCAACTAATTTGTTTTTTCAGCACCAGGAATCTCCAGGATGGATAAGGAAATTAGGACTATACTAAGTAATTTTAGTAATGTTCGGTCATAAGAGATGAAATTCGTTGCAGAAATGGGTGTGCGTGTGAGTCAGACATTAAATATATTACAAATAGATTTCTTCGATTCTCTCTCTCTCTCTTTCTTTCTTTCTCTCACACACACACTATATATACGGTACTGTGCAAAAGTAGTAAGAAATTAACTATTTTACCTTTTATGAGGCATCAAAATAAAGTTTAAAATCACCCCTGTTTTAACACTTTTGCACACTACCGGTAGTGTGCAAAAGTATTAGGACAGGGGTGATTTGCCTAAAAACCTCACTATAATTCAAATACAGGGTGAAAAGTCAAGTAAATTACTGATAAATATTGATTATTTAAAACTAATGTGAAAGAAATGTATTTAAAAGAAGTTATATTTAATTTTCCTATTTTCTATTAAACAAAGTATTTTGAAACTACTCTATTGAACATTTTTGGGATAAAAAAATTGATAAAGCTAATGTTACTTGGCAAGACACACTTTGGGAACAAATACAAACAGCTTGGCAGGAGATACCATTGGATACATTGAAGAAGCTTGTGATGTTAATGCCTGACGGAATGAAGGGTGTGATCAAAGCAAAAGGAAATTGTACTAAATATTAAATTTATTTCGTAACAAGTATTTTTCTGGTTAAAGCATTTGTTGAGTAAATCAAATAAAATTACTTCAATTAATTATTTATTTTCTGTCAATATGCCTCATAAAATATAAAATAGTTCTTGTCCTAATACTTTTGCACTGTACTATATATATATATATATTGTTGTTTCGTTGGCAAAGGTCATGTTAGATTAATGTTCTCCAAACGGAAATTTAATATTACCAATATAAAAATATAAGAGGAGTTAAGAGTTTATAAAATAGTGAATGACGCAAAACTAATGTCAACTGTGACATCTGCGTGATTTTATGTTCTGAAGATATGAAGTCTTATGCATATTTTTGAAACGAAACGGGAAGGGCTTATAGAGAATTGTGTAAAAAATATAAAGTCAGCAATGGTGAAGCGTAAGTTTTGTGTTCGAAAGGAAATCCAGGCTAGAATCTAAGTCGCCAGTTCAATGTACAAACTAGAAAGACGTAAGGTATTATATATATATGTAAGTATATATATATATATATATATATATATATTACCATTCCCATTCTGTATTTATATATATATATATATATATATATATTACCCTTCGCATTCTGTATATATATATATATATATATATATATATACATATATATATATATATATATATTACCCTTCGCATTCTGTATATATATATATATATATATATATATAAACACTGGATGCGAACGGTAATTGTCGCCAGTTCAATGTAAAAACTAGAAAGACGTAAGGTATTATATATATATGTAAGTAATATATATATATATATATATATATATATATATATATATATATATATATATTACCATTCCCATTCTGTATTTATATATATATATATATTACCCTTCGCATTCTGTATATATATATATATATATATATATATATATATATATAAATATTACCCTTCGCATTCTGTATATATATATATATATATATATATATATATATATATAAACACAGGATGCGAACGGTAATTGTCGCCATTTTATAATTTAATTTCGCGAATGCGAGTTAGTTTTTTCATTTTTTTGTTGACTGCACTGTATAGTAAGGTCAGCTGGACACGATCTGTTAAAAACAATCACCATGAGTTACTTAACCCGTCTAAAACTTTGAAAACTCTTCACGCCAGAATCTCCAAGACCGAATATTTGAATGCATTTGGGTATCAATCTGAAGAGAGTTCAGAAGATTCAGAAAGAATCGGATGAGTCCAATAGCGATTAAGCATATACGGCAGCTAAAAAAATCATTTTTATTGTTCTGATAATAAAAGAAGTCTCGGATTTGTTGCTGAGGGCCTCAGACTCAACATTAAGTTAATTGAGGAGATAGTGCGGCCTTGTGGGTCAAGATAGCGGCTGCTGGATGACCCTATGTCTAGCAACAAGATTCTTCACCATGCATCACAAGGACAATCAGTGATGGCTGGGAAACAATTTCTGCGGATACATCATATCTTACATCACCTAAGTCCTCAGAAGGCAAAACCCTTGGTTATTATGTGTAGAGCGCAGTTGACCGAGAGACTAAATTTCTTGTAGCACCAAAGATAAAATGGAAGCAATGATTATGGTAGCATTCACCCAAATTAAACAAGAAGTCCGCCCAGAAGAAATATCCAAGTCGTCTGGAGGCCGTGATTGAAGCCAAAGGTGATTTTATTGAATGAATGGGTTCTTAAGTATTTTAAATAATTTTGTGTCATTTTGAAAGTATTAAAATGAGATGTAAGTTTTATTATAATTTTTGCCTCATTTAGACGATATATATATATCGCTCATTCAGTAAAATGAATTAGAGCACTCTGGCTATTGGACGCGTATAATGATCATATATGCGCTAAAAAGTCTGCCTTCTTCCACCGAACGCCCATAGTCCAGAGGTAGAATCGCCGACTGACGTCAATTCGGTCGCGTTTCAATCCTGGGTTAAAAAGCAATCGGAGTCAAACCGTACTGATGAGCTCTGATACAGCGAAACAGATCTATCTGCGGATATATATATATATATATATATATATATATATATATATATATATATATATATATATCCTGGTTTAAAAAGCAATCGGAGTCTAACCGTACTGATGAGTTGTGATACAGCGAAACAGATCTGTCTGTGGATGACAATATTTACGCTCTCACACCCTGATTGATAATTCTGGAAGAATGGTAGACTTTGAAAAACAGTAGCTACTTTGGCGTGTAGGCTTCGCTCATTCAGTAAAAGGAATTAGAGCACTCTGGCTATTGAGCGCGTTTAATGATAATATATGCGCTAAAAAGTCTTCTTCCACCGAACGCCCATAGCCCAGAGGTGGAATCGCCGACTGACGCCAATTCAGTCGGGTTGAAACATTATCCTGGGTTAAAAAGCTATTGGAGTCTAACCGTACTGATTCGCTGTGATACAGCGAAACAGATCTGTCTGCGGATAACAATATATATATATATGTGTGTGTGCGTGTGTGTGTACACTACTGGCTATAATTATAAGGCCATCCAATCTTTCTTTAGAGAAACGATGTATTTCGTACTATTTTAGCATATATTGTCAAGTGAAAATAGAATAGTTCTTTTTTTATTATTACTTTGCAAAATTTTACAAGGCAGAGATCCAAAGATGAACTTGTTCGAATCACCTAAATTTTCTTCATTCTTTCATTGATGAAACAGCTATATTGGTATTTATTAAATATTTATACATTCAGATGATGCACATGTTATTGTTCAATATTAACGAAAGAACCATTCTATTTTCATTCAAGATTATTCACTTTGCTATAAATATTAAGAAATAGTATGAAATACATCATTTTTTTTAAAATGGCGTCGCCTAATAATTATGGCAGGTAGTGTACATATATATATATATATATATATATATATATATATATATATATATATATATATTAGTTTGGGGTCACAATTAAATTACACCTACACCTAGTTGTATCAAAATGTACATATTACATTTATATTGTATGGTTTTGAATATTTTTCATTCTGAAATGAGTTATTTCCGCTACCTAGGTTTCAACATTTCGGTATCTTCAAGTGATACTCAGCTGAAGATACTGAAATTTGAAACCTTGGTTGTGGAAATAACTCATTTTCAAATTATATATATAAAATTATACATATTAGAAAAACATAGCCATATAGGTGATTTTAGACAGATTTAGTCGATAACACAATAAAAATAGCCTTCAGATATTGGAGGCCATCTACATTAAATCAAAGCAACCCACACTTCATAAAATCACATTTCAATCTGGTCGTAACACATTACATTTCATTTAGACATATTGTTCTGTTAACATTTCGGTTTTTCACGCAGTATGACGTCATAGAACCGCATTACAAATTTACGAACTACATCTGTTATTCGTTGACTGTTATTATTGCATAGCAATGTGTTTTGTCAGCACAAAATAAAATCATCTTGATGCTGGATATCTTTATGTTAATGTTATGTCGTGAGTAAGAATAAATAACTCAACAACAGGAATAGGTTAATTGTTGTATTCCGTGAAAATAGTATTTACAAAGGTTATTAGTATCCAATACAAGAATAAAGGTTAATCGTCTCAACCGTCATAAGACGTAGTATGAGCAATGGGTACTTCCGGGTCGTCACCGGAAGTCTACCACTGACTTGTCGATTGGCTGCTCGGCACACTATCCTACGAAGATGCCACCATTACTTTACATAATAATGGAATAGTCCATTATAGCCGAATAGGCGCGGGCGTCCCAACAGTTAACGTCTCTGTAACGTTTCTGAAGACGGCTCATGTGAGCCGAAAGCTTAGAACATAAAAAATATCCAAATGTTGGACAATTTTTGTCTTTATTTTCACCTGAAATTAAAGCTAAAATACGATGTTTAGAATGGCTCATTCATTGTGTTATATTTAACAGTATATGTTTAGAAAATATGTTTGTGTGTATGAGTGTGTGTGCGTTCGTGTGTTCACGTGTGAATAATGCATATATATATATATATCAATAATGCATATATATATATATATCAATCAGATATCCATCTAAGTACTGGCCAGGTTCTACGTTGCTTAACTTCGCTGACCGTATGAAAACCTGTGTTTCAACGTGATATGACTGTAGATCTTAGTTTAAAAAAACAGAAAAAAATTATCAGATACAAAAAAAGAGCGCTGAACTTCTATGTAAATCAATGCTGCACAAATTCCTTTTGTCTCAGAGGAGACTTAACACAGCAAAGACATGGTTTTACAGAAGGATGCTGAGAATACCATACACTGACCATGTAAGCGATGGGTAAACTTTAAGTAAAAGACAGGTGAAACTTAAAGTTCTAGAAGCTGAGTAGAGTATTAAGGCACAGGAAACTTTCGCTAGAAACAAAGAAGAAAGTACTGGATTGCTATGTGATGTCTGTTCTTCAATATGGCAGTGAATGCTGGACAATATCATAAAAGTTGTAGGAAAAAATTTAAGCAACTGAAATGTGGTTCTACAGAAGGATGCTGCAAATTTCATGGATTGAGCATGCGAGCAATGATGTGGTTTTGGAAATAATGGAAACAAAAAGGAAATTAATACTGAGCATCACAAGAGACACCTAAACTTCCTGGGACATGCAATGAGGAAGAAGGGCTTGGAGAACCTAATACTAACATGGCAGACAGAGGGAAAGAGAGACAGGGGAAAACAGTGAATAACGTACTTGACTGACCTCAGCAGGTGGGTGGCAGAACAGGGGTTGCGAGAAAGCGTGCTTAGAGCCACTAGGGACAGGGAGACATGGAAAGCCATGTACACCTACGTTCTGAAAATTAATGCAACTAAGTTAATGCCACAAGTTGTTTGATATTAACAGTAATCACCGGGAGTAATCTGTGGCAAGAAATGATAACAAATCGTCACATCGATGGAGAGGAAAAAAACTGCGTTAAACGAAATTAGGTTCTACAAAAACATACAGAAAATACCATGGACTAAACATGTAAGCAACGACGAAACTTTCGATCGATGGAGAAAAAAGACATAAGGCGTGAACCAGAAAGAAATTAAATTTCTATGACATGTAAGGTATGATTAAAGAATGTGATATTCGCATAACACTACTCTGAAGAGAAGAGTATCGGACAAGAAAACAGGGAGTGACCTCTCAGAAAATTAAGTGTAAACTGGCGGCCGAACGGGGACAGCGAAAGATGTTAAATATGTTGTTTATCTCAAATGCAACATAAGATTGTGGACAAATATGATCTACCCCCTCCTATGTGACGAGCATGCGTGGCGGCGTCCTCAAAATGCGTGTGTGTGCTTTTGCCGGGCACACCTTGGAATACCATAAAGGACTTAACTGGGAACTATAAAAAGAAGACGCCTTTCTGGAACCTGACCGACCAAAAGAACGAACGCCTCCCTCGAACCTGACCGACCGAACGACTTTCTCGAACCTGACCGACCGAACGCTTCCTTCGAACCTGACCGACCGAAAGACTTTCTCGAACCTGACCGACCGAACGCCTCCCTCGAACCTGACCGACCGAACAACTTTCTCGAACCTGCACGAACACCTTTGAACCGCGAACGAGCAAACGGCACTCACATCTGCTGCCGACGAATATTTATTGCAAAAATACAATTGTGGCACAAGGCCAATAGGGGGGTGCAAAAGCTCAGGCTGGTCTTCAGTACCTATTCTATACCTAGCTAATCCGACTCACGACCCAAACATGCTTTACAATTTTCTCATCTACCACAAGAACTTGTCCATCGGCATTCAATCCTTAATATACCAAAATGCCTCAAACGTACCAGGTACGTAAAAAACAAAAAAAAATATTATAAACAATAAATACAAAAATATATTCACGGCTGCTACCGACAGATAGCAAACGACTCGGTCGTCGTCTTTTTATAGTTCTCGGTTGAGTCCATTATAGTACTTCAAGGTGTGCCCAGCGAAAGCACGCACACAAAGTTCGAGGACGCTTCTGCCATATATATATATATATATATACATATGGCACCTAAAAGAAAAGGGAAGATAAAATATCGATTTTCTAGTGGCACAACGGTTATCGGTGCGGTAACGCATCAATAAGGTGAGTTTAAAAAATCAATAATTACAATCTGTTATAACTCTACTAACGTTTATAATATTATGTCTCGATTGGTTCTAATTAATGATACTCTATCAAACACGCTATCAGAACAAGGTCGGATTTAACCTGGATAGCCCAAGCGTGTATACACGGGTCAAGGGTCAAAATTTACCCAGGCTCGGCAACTGTGGAATCAGGAGGCTGAGTCCAAAGCAAGTAAACTATTTGACGTATAATAAGATGGTAGGACATGAATTATGAATTATAGTCAAATAACAAACATTGCCAAGTGCTACAAAATGGGAAGTTGTGGAGAGACATGACGCGTCACATGGAAGAAGGTAAGTGATTAGATTTTAAAATCGTCTAAACTACTGCTGATAAAGATATATGAAAATAGAAAAGTCTATAACACATACAATGAAATATTTCTTATATTGAATAGTATGCCTATGGATAAACTATGAGCGTTTGCATACCAAGCCATACAGTTTTTGTAACCTGACTTCGAGGTCTACTCTTTTGTTAGCAAGCAGAATCTAAGACTACAGGACACTGAAATAGATTGGACAAATCCACCGATTTGATTAGATTAACAGCCGCGTAGAGAGACGATTGTCAATCGAGCACAGACGGGTGTACAGCACAAATGACACGTGTCTCCAGGACCTTAACAACTCGAATTGTCGCTTCGCAATTTATTTGCGGATCGAAATTAGAGTGTTGAATCGAATCATTCGTGGATCTGACTTGATTCGTAAATTGAGTTCTGACAAGCAATTCAGGAAAAGTAATTGTGTTTTGTGTTTTGAACGAAGTGGATCAACTTGAATTGTTGTTGGGATAGTTGACATTTCAATAGAATATTCTTCATATAGCAATAATTGACTTTTAAAAAGTCTCACGTAAGGAAAACTCAAAATAAAACTTTTTTTGTGTCTTTCTTTTTTTCGTAATCACTTTTGTTAATTATTTCACCCTAAGCAAGGCGATAATGAGACTAAGACGCAAGCGGTTACTGGGAGTGAAAGCGAATGAGAAGACTTCAGTTAAGATAAAGGACAATAAACGAATATGTGTGGAAGACAAACGATTATGCCTGGTATTGCATTAAAGTTTTTGACAATTATAAGCGGTTGGAAAGCAAGAAACCAGAAGAGAATTTCACAACCGAAAAAAAGAGGTCATTACAATAGAACACGCGGTCACATCTAGCGAGGATATTTGCCGCATGACCCTTGTTTACTTCTACACCCGACTAACGTTTACCTACAGATTCACGTTATCTGAAAACAAAACGATAATAATTGAAACTTAGTGGCAATACTAAAAAGAAAAGAAAAATGAAATTAAAAGAAAGAAAGAAAGGCAAAAACTGACTTTGTGATTGCTTTGATTTGAATAAAAAATAGTTTACAATTCTCTTTAAAAATTAAATGTATAAAAATCTTTTAAAGAACAAATGCAGTTTTATTTTGCACTAGTTCAAAAGCTAGAATCCGTGTGAACTTTTCTCTCCTGAGGAGGGAAAATTGCGCCTCCTTCCCAAAAACTAAAGAGGCCTCTGGTTCAACTTAGAAAGTAGTAATGATAATTTTGAAGCAATAACATTACACTCATCAGTCTACTATCAGTCAGTTAAGTGGCATACGTGATACACGCTTGGGCGATCATGTCTCGAAAGAGACATGACTGACTGGAAAGAAGATTATCCCGCAGTAGGTTGCCATTGCTTTCTGCGGTAGACTGGTTGCCGACCAAGGCTATAGAGCCCAGTCTGTCCTGCTATTTAACCCATAACTGGAAGGAAGAGACGGATTAGTACCTTTCCCAAGGGTATTTGCGCGTAAGTGAATACAATGGATTCAACTGGAATTCGAACTCGGCTCCCCGGTTTCTCGTTCCGAGCCGATATCCACTGTACCACAGCGCACATCCCAGTCTACTATATGGAGCTTTAAAAAATCTCTTTAACTCTGATTCAGGCCATAAGTTAATTCCTGCCAAGAGACTGATTTGCCCCGGAGCACATATAAATATGTGTTTTCATACTTTTGCAGTGTTTTGTCTTTGTTTGGGGGAATCACACTATACACTTAGCTGGACCCTAAAAGATGCTATCGCCAGCGATCAGGATCGACCTGGGAACTACAGTAATTTAGAGGTGATACAATCCTCCGTAAAACCTCTAATCTTCTGATCACTGATTTTGCTGCCGGATGTAGTTTGTGGTCATACCCGGGATTGCTCTGAGAAAAGCCGGCACACACACTTACAATGTGCTAATTTACATTGATTTATTTTTAGTAGTAAATATTTTTAGTCGTGTCTCATTATTTATCTCATCATACACATTTTTAGTTCCACAATTTATGATATTTTTTGGGAGAGTGATGTTGTTCCAATGAATTTTTCTGAAGATCTATTGGACGAAAAAAAATATATGTATATAAAAATGAATGAGGTACAAAGAAAATAATTGCAACGTTCAAAATATTAATTAAAAGAGTGCTCAATATAAAAATAGAACAATGAATATATATTATTAACTATGCTTTAGAACATGTAAAAACTACTACAAAATTGTACATTTTGTTTCGACATTGAAAGAATAATGTCTCATCAGGTAATTAATAATGATGGTAACCATTACCATCATAATCAACTACCTGATGAGACATTGCTATTTCATGTATGCCCAACGCACCATCATCAGACAGTGAAATGATGGTGCATTTAGCGTCGAAACTTGATAGCTTTTGAATTGCAGTATGCTATTATTATAACGATGTGATTTTTCATGAGTTTTTGTGATTTCTTTCTTTTGAGGATATAAATTATATAAAAATATGTTTCGTTTATAGTCTTTCGACTATACGTTTAGCTATTTTCGAGGATGAATGTTATTTTTACGTTTAACAGAATGTAAGTAGTGTTATATAAAATGCGGAGTAGTGGTATGTGTTATGTACCGAACACAGTAAACATATTGTTAGCGTGTGCGTAGATGATGTTATTGAGTGTCAGTTTTTTCGTTCTTTTAAGACATCCATTATTCTTATTCTTTTTTTGCAAGTGGCTGATGTTAGGATAATTTTGTTGTCAACGAGATAGGGTTTGGTAGGCCTCCGTGTGTGTTTAAATGAGATCGAATTGAGCTCCGTTAAGAGTCTTCGTGTCAGCTTCGTAGTATTGTGGCCGATATAATTATTTACGAAATTAGGATCAAGAACGCATTCTTCGAAGGACATGTGAATTCGTAAATAATGTTGGTTCGTTATCGAAGTATCTCGCGGGTGAATTGTTATTTTGATGATGACGTCAGCCGTTTTAGAATTATATCTATTAAGTTAAATTAAAATGGCTTTAAATTGGTAATGATAACAGCATACACTCGAATAAACAAAACGAAAACAATTAGACAATTTTTATATAATTTATGTTCTCAAAAATATAATAATAATAATAATAATAATAATAATAATAATAATAGAAAAACATGAAATGGAGTCATAACAACACGCCACTACCTGCCTTAGGTCTCCCCGCAGACTTGGTTGGTAGTGAGACCAATGCAGAAATCGAAATATGATGAAAAATGACATAATAATAATAATAATATCACACGAAAACTTACATAAAAAACAACCAACACACTTTGTCATTTTTAATGAAACATACATAAAAGAGGAATTGCTGCCCAAACACACACACGCATATATATATATATATATGCATTCTGCATCCAGAAAAGGGTGGAAGTGATATCCAATCAAAACAAATCCGCTTCCTTTTTTAGTCCTGTATTGGGATGTGCGTTGCGGATATCAGCTAAGAACGAGAAATTGGAGAGCAGAGTTCGAATTTCAGTTGAATTCGTTGCATTCAATTACGCACACAGACACTCGGGAAAGTAATAATTCGTCTCTTCCCTCTAGCTAGGGGTTAAATAACAGGATAGTTTGGATTCTATAGCCACGGTTTGTAACCGGTTTACTACAGAAAGTAATGGCAACCTATTGCGGGAAAATCTTCCGCCCAGTCAGTCATATCTCGAAAGACACATGATTGCTCAAGTGTGTATCACTTATGGCACTTAATTGACTGATTGGGAGAAAAGCTTTTTTTTTTAGTGATTTTTGTTTAACGACATATCAAATTGCTATGGGTTATTTAATACCGAAATATAAATATTTGGTGTATAGTTTTATAACTTCGACTGCAGATAAAATGTATTGTTGGTTATTCGTCTATAAAATTTACTGTTGGTAATTCTTCTTTAGAATGTGTCGTTGGTTATTAATTTTATATACGAGGTGCCTTCAATAAGTTTCCGGACTCTTTTGTAGAGGCATTAAAATTGTTGTACGCTCTTGAAATTGTATTACGTTATTACTATACATCTGATGAGATTCCAGATCCATTTTATCATTTCAGGTTGATAGCGACAACTGTAGCAGGACTTGGAACACACCCTACTAATCCCTGGTCGTTACAGTGGAAGTTTTACAGGTTATTTAGAGATCAATTTGATGCAAGCTTTTTTCTGGGTTAACGTGATCCACGTAAGATTATGTAATCCAAAATCACTTTCATTAGCTTCCTCGCAGAGTTCCAAAAGCTGAAAAGAAATGTCTCTACGATGAAACTTATATTGTTCAGGAAATTGATTTTGATCCGTACGAGATGTCATTTTCTGACATCCAAACAAATCCCGAAAGATTTCGTAGTCCACCTACTTCAGGAAATCAAGTTTCCTTACCACATCAGAAAGTCTGAATCATCAATAATGCTGTATAAGTTATTATTTGCTCAATGTATAGAGCTCTTGTTCATGAAATTAGACAACCTTCAAGAAATCAGTGCTACATTTTATTGTGAACAGACTAAAAGAAACAGATATTCGCTTCTTCTTAGATATTATCCCTAGACAGCAACAAGTTCACGGTTAACTTACCCCCTGTCATATAAATCTAAACTTATTTATAAATGGAACTTAGTGTGTGTGTGTGTGTGTGTGTGTGTGTGTGTGTGTCCGTTACCTATAGACTCCGAAACGGCGGAACCGATTTTTTTGAAAATTTACACACTTGTACTATAAGCGTCTGCGAGTATTCTTAGCTAGGTTTTGTGTCGAGGTACCCCCCCCAGTTCTAGAAGGAGTGGTCCGATTTTAATCAAATTTGATACACTCATAGACAAAGAGATAAGAAACGATATTCAGAAGTGTCAAGGTTGCAGTTCTTACAATAGTGCAGAAAATCGATAATATATATATATATATATATAAAAGGCAAGATGTTTGTGTGTGTGTGTGTGTCTGTTTTTCTTTCTGTATGTCCTTTATACAAATCCACAATTTTTATCCGATTCTCACCAAACTTCAAACAAATATTCTTTAGGCTGAATCTGAGCTCCAGGACCATGGATTAGTCTTAAAGCTTTCATTACACCCGAGCAACGCCGGGTTATAATGCTAGCATTTAATAAAATTTTGTTTCTATATGTTTTATGGTAACAGTTTTGTCTTAAAGCCTTATATACACTACTAGCCGTAATTATTAGGCCACCCCAGATTTTTAAAAGAAATGATGTATTTCATACTATTTTTAGTATTTATTGCCAAGTCGATAATTTTAAATGAAAATAGAATGTTTTTTTGTTATTATTACGTTGCAAAATTTTACAAGGCAAGGAAGCAAAGATGAACTCGTCCGAATCTCTCTAAATTTTCTTCATTCTTTCATTGATGAAACTACAATACAGGTAATTATTAAATATTTATAAATTCATTTGATGCACATGTTATTGTGCAGTATTAAAAAAGTGGAAATCGACTTTCTGATGAACAAAACCGGTGTTTGAACCTGATAGGGACGTAAACCCGCTGACGTAATTGAGATTATAGAGTAATATTAAACTGTATTTGATTTTGTCGATGGTTGCATAATATATATTAGGCTGTTACAAAAATGATGGCTGCTGTTGTATTTTGAAAATCAATTTTAACATAGTATTCATGGTATATATTAGATGAATGTTGGGATAAATAGTAATTAATGTGTGCTCTTTAATTATGTTTTATTTCTTTTCAGACAGACATATTCTTTAAGTTCAGAGGTCTTTAATTATATACATGACTAAACATGATCTTCGTTACTTTTCTTGCATGAGTTCAAGCTTGGGCACAGTGCCTCCCAAACCTCTGCCAGTATCAACAGAGCATGGGGAGAGGTTAGTTATCGGACAGTAAGAAGGTGATTCCAGAATTTAAATACTGGTAATGAGAGCCCTGAAAATGTAGAAGGATGGCCATTCAGTCTTGACAACTAACAATAGCAGGAAGTTATCGAGCAAGACACAAGTGAAAGTCTCGGAGAAAATGTCTTAGATGCTTGGTGTCAATACTGAAACATTATCACGCCATTTGCAGAGAGTTGGCAAGGTGAAAAAGCTCGATAAATTGGTTCCTCATAATCTCAATAAACATTTTTTAAAATCAGGCTTTTTGAAGTGTGCTCGAAGCTCTTTCTGTGTAACACCAATGATCGATTTATTGACCGACTAGTCACTTGTGATGAAAAGTGGATCCTTTATGATAACTGTAAACGATTAGGTTAATGTCTTGATGGTGAAAGCCAAAAGATAATGGTAACTGTCTTGTTGTCTGCACTTGGTGTTATCCACTACAGCTTTCTGGAAGCTAATTGAGGCAAGAATGCAGAGCTTTACTGCAACCAACTTGCTGAAATATATGCACAGCTGCAAAAAATGAAACCTGCATTGGTGAATCAATGTCGTCTAATTCTGCTCCATGACTGACATTACAAAAACTTACAAACTTGGCATACGATAATCTACCACACCCACCATATTCTCATGATCTTTTACACACATTGATAAACGATTGAGCGATCATGTTTCGGAAAGAGACATAACTGACCGCGCAGAAGGGTATCCCGCAGTAACTTCCTGAATGTTTGCAGTTGTGGGAGAGGAATAAACCGTTGTATTGGATGCCTCCTCAGCTTCTAAATGCGATTAATTTGAAAATTATCAGTTTTGTAAACACTTAAGCATATTATCAATTTTAAAACTTTAGGTCAAAACCAGAGGTGAAATCTGCTTTCAAAGATTTCCTTACATCACTGCTAATAACTTTTTATCAACGAGAAATAAATAATCTCGTCGATGGTTGGCAGAGGAACATAGAAGCCCAAGGCTCCTATTTTTATTGATTTTTATATTATTTTTATATTATTTTTATTGATTTTTATATTATTTTTATATTATTTTTATATTATTTTTATTGATTTTATATTATTTTTATATTATTTTTATTGATTTTATATTATTTTTATATTATTTTTATTGATTTTTATATTATTTTTATATCCTATTTTTATTGATTTTTATATTATTTTTATATTATTTTATTGATTTTTATATTATTTTTATATCCTATTTTTATTGATTTTTATATTATTTTTATATCCTATTTTTATTGATTTTTATATTATTTTTATATTATTATTATATTATTTTTATTTCTACAGTTATTATTTCAAGAATAAAATTATGTTTCTTAAAAGGGCCATTATTTTTGTAACAACCTAATATTACGCAATGGGTACTGTTTTGAATCTAGAGTTGGAATTCTCCTAGAATTTTGCACATTACGTCTTAAGAGCTCAGTTTGTTTGTTTGTTTGTCTTTTCATTATTTAACACATAGCTGAGAGAAGAGATGGGTTTGTAGTCTAAGGTCTTGGTTAATGTTTCTTTAATTCGGCCTTGTGTCAGACTTAACTGAACTCCCTACAGCTTACAAGTTATATGCAGAATTATCATCAGAATTATTAGAAGGTTTTCATCAGAAGGTTTTTCATCATCAGAAGGTTGTTTGTCGACAATAGTGTGAAATAGTGTAAGAATGAAATATAGATTTTAAATGTTAAAATTAGTAATTTATTAAAAGGAAAGAATAACAAGAATTCTTAGAAATTAGTGTTCAATGAGAAAGTTAAGGGTATCAAGAGTTCGTATAAAATGTTCGTAGTAGTAATTGTTGAAAGGGATAAAGGAGAAAGAGAACAAGGTGCGACCTGATCTTATCTTCGGGTCGATTTGAAGTTGAAGTTATATTTTAGATGTTTGTCTGGCGGCTCCCATCTGTGACTCTGATTGACGCTGACCGGAACCTTTTATAGTATTCAGATTTTCGCACTTGCGCCCGAAGTCCTCCTGTTTTGCATGTCGCTCCCATTGGTCAAACATCAATTTAACACCTACTTGCGAAATCTAGTTTCGACTTTTTCGTTAAGCACATGGTCAATCCTTTTTCTGTTTTGGAAAACTAGGATTTCACACGTCATTGTGAATTTTTTAATTAATTTCTTATCCGCTACAGGTTCACTCCGTCTTAATGTTATTTGCATTTAGTTGAATTTTCGTGCGTTAGCCATTGCACAACCTGTGTATATGGAATTATAGCTTAAATAATGCTTTAATTCCGTTGATTTATGCCCGTCTGCACATTAATTTTGTGACATCCTTCATTTTAGTCGTAATCAAAAAGTTATAACATTCCCGGAAAATCAAATAATAGATACCGCGTGATCATATTGTCTATATTTTTAGTTGCTGGTTGCGATAAAATCTGTAAAATTAATAAATCTATTTTATCAATGTTGCCTAAAGTTTATCTCTAAAAAACAAATAAGTTTAAATAATTCATAAACGGTTCAAAAATTGATTTCTTATCGTTTTGAATAAGGTCCACGATTGTCAAGCTGCTGAGGATGATTATAGCTTGAATGAACAGAGATTTAATAATTCAATGTTTTAAGTTTCGTCCTGTGAAAATATCAAATTCCTATCTTAGGAATTTATTGCTTTTTCATATAAATCAAAATAATATTTTTTCATGTTGACCTTCTTTATCGAATTCGGTATATTAATTAGTCATTAAATGTTGCACAAAATATTGTTTTCCATTTGTGTCAGTTCAGATTATTGTTCTTTCATCCCGATGTTATAAAGAAAGTGTAAATCCCTCTGCTCTGCTGTGGGATGAATGTCAGCAACGAATCGGAAATTTACAATAAAATGTTTCAAGAATTAATGCTTTCTTTCTTTTTGAAAATAAATTGCGAAGATTTGAAGGAAATGTAATATTTAGAATTTTAATACAAATGCAAAACAAAAACAAAACAAAACAAAAACGAATGAAAAATTCCTTACAACAAACGCAGATTCGAAAATAAATTCTTTGTGTTTTTGATGTTGCTTTTGTTTAGCGGTATATCAACATGTCTGGCTAGTTTGTTTTTTTTTTTCTTTTTATCCACTTCACCTCAACTAAAGTGGGTTCTCTTCTAGTGTGCAAGGGCTTACAGTGAGGAGAAAAAATTGAGTACATTGAATAAATGGAAGGGAGTTCCGCAGGCAATAAGTGTGATAAAAGACTGGGTACAGTGGGTATTGAAGAAAGGATAAAAGCTGAATGGGATTCAAGAAGATAGAAGATGGAAATTGACGTTGCTTGAAATTTTTGAAGATTGTAGCTATCAAGGACATGAATAAATGGAAGGGAGTTCCGCAGGCAATAAGTGTGATAAAAGACTGGGTACAGTGGGTATTGAAGAAAGGATAAAAGATGAATGAAATTCAAGAAGATAGAAGATGGCAATTGACGTTTCATTAAATATTTATAGGTATCAGGGGAAACAATTTTTAATGACAATATTCAAATATTTTTTAAGCAATTTTATTTATTTTGTTTTTTAAATAATAATGATTTTAGTGATACAAGTCGTACTGATTATCTCATAGCTGGGGCAGAAGAGGTGGATTCATACGTTTATTCAAACGTAAAATTGCTCTTTTCTACGTTCAGGAGCGATGAATGTGTATTGCAATGTGTAGTCTTCAGATTGAATCTTTCGATTAATTTACTTAAATTACATCCGCAGTTTATCTGAAATTATCCCAGAATAAAAAAGAAATTCCATTCATATGCTATCGATGGTCTATAGCTGTGGCGCAGTGGATATCAGCTACGAACGAGAAATCAGAGAGCCGGGTTCGAATTCTAGTGGAAGTTTTTTGCATTCACTTACTACCAAATACCTTTGGGAAAATCATTAAACCGGTTCTTCTCTCTGCAGCTATAGGCTAAATATCAGGACAGATTGGATTCTATAACCTTGGTTGGCAACCAGTCTACAGTAGAAAGTAATGACAAACCTACTACATGAAAATCTTCTTCCCAGTCAGTCGTGTTTCTTTCGAGATATGATCTACCAAGCGTATATCACGTATGACACTGACAGAAATTTAAGCTCAATATAAACTTTTCTTTTTTATTTTTACTATTTTGGCATCGACAACGCCATACACTTGTCGTGTTATGAAAATTAATTCTAATTTTATGTGCCATGCCTTTCATGCCATCAGCGATCATGGTTCTTAACAACTTCGTATAATTTATTTACACTATTCACACTGTCGGGATTCTTGCTTTCATCTTTATTGTCATATTCACGATGTTTCGGCTATCTTCCTTAAAACTACACTAGAATTTAGTCTTCGATAAGAGATTTTTCTTGTTCCACGTACAATACCTTTTATAGATATCTCAGTTTTCAGTTAATTTCCTAGAAAATGTGTCCCAGGGGATAAAAGCGTTGTTTGAAGTAATATAAAAGTGACTTATCTCAAAGATTTGTGAGTTCAATACCTGGCCTAAGCAAAAAAAAAAATAAAAAAATAAAAAAAATAAGAACTGAATTACTGAATTGAATTAACTGAAAACAAGAAAAAGTCTACCCTTCTTCTTCTTCTTCTTCTTCTTCTTCTTCTTCTTCTATGTGTCCTGTCTCCTCAGGACGTAGGCGATCATGGTTCTCCACCTCTCCCTATCCCTTGTAGCTCTTAATGTTTGCTCCTGTTACTCCTGGCAACCGCCGTTCAGCCATCCACCTGATCAGGTCCTGCAAATATGTTATCCGCTGCCTTCCTCTGTCTCTCTTTCCTTCTATCTGGCCAGTCAGTATCAGGTTCTCCAAGCGCGCCTTCCTCATTGCGTGTCCCAGGAATTTCAGTTGTCTCTTCCTGATGCTCAGTATTAATTTCCTTTTTGTTGCCATTTTTTCCAACACCTCATCGTTGCTTGCATGCTCAGCCCACGATATCCGCAGCATCCTTCTGTAGAACCACATATCCGCTGCCTCCAGTTTTGTCCTCATTTTCGATTATATTGTCCAGCATTCAATGCCGTATTGAAGAACTGACACCACATAGAAAGCCAGCACACTTTTCTTTGTTTTAGTCAAATTTTCCTGTGTGTTAGTACTTTACTCATCTTCTGGAACGCGTCCTTTGCCATGCCAATTCATCTTCAGATCTCTGTGTCGCACTTTCCATCTCCTGTTAGAACACTTCCTAGCTATTTAACTGCAGAAACAAATATAATTACTTACCTAACAATAAATACCTAATCAGGTGGACTAAATAAAATGGTACTTGTCAACTTTCCAGTGTATGTCACCTGAAGAAGTCTGGAGTGTACAAAACTGAAACATCTGTAACAGATCAATTAAAGATGAGGACAACAGTTCGAATAGTGTAAATAGTTAACATACCTCATCTGAGAAATATAGACAGATGTTCGTATATTCTATTTAAATTATACACAGCTACGGCTAAGATTTCACTCCTAATTTTGTTCATGAAACTATGTAAATAGCATGTTAAATAAAAGCTGGAGGCAAAGAAGAACTTGTATCGACCGATATTTATTTGCTTGCTAGTGATGTGCGTTGTGGTACAGTGGATATCGACACAGAACGAGAAACCGGGTAGCCGAGTTCGAATTCCAGTTGAATCCATCGTATTCACTTACGCGCAAATACCCTTGGGAAAGGTATTAATCCGTCTCTTCCTTCCAGTTATTGGTTAAATAGCAGGACAGATTGGGTTCTATAGCTTTGGTCGGCAACCAGTCTACCGCAGAAAGCAAATGGCAACCTACTGCGGGATAATCTTCTGCCCAGTCAGTCATGTCTCTTTCGAGACATGATCGCCCAAGCGTGTATCACGTATGGCACTTAACTGGCTGAGTGATAGCAGAAAAGTAATTTGATAATTTTCTGGATTTTTCTTTGCCTCCACTCGAAAATAAATTGGTACAAGGTTTAAAGTTTCGCAGTTTCACAAAATATAGAAATAAGAAAAAAATTAATTTACTTGGAATTTCTTCTAAAAGGACACCTCAGGACACGATTAATGTTTAATCGTTGTCCCTGGACAGATTGGGTTCTATAGCCTTGGTCGGCAACCAGTCTAACGCAGAAAGCAATGGCAACCTACTGGGGGATAATTTTCTGCCCAGTCATGTCTCTGCTCTGTCGAGATATGATCGCCGAAGCGTGTATCACGCATGACACTTAAATGACTGAATTTTGAAATATTTAATAATTACCTATATTGCAGTTTCATCAATGAAATCTAAACTTATTTATAAATGGAACTTTGTCTGTGTGTGTGCCCGTTACCTATAGACTCCGAAACGGCTGAACCGATTTTCTTGAAAATTTACACAGTTGTACTATAAGCGTCTGCGAGTGTTCTTAGCTCGGTTTTGTGTCGAGATACCCTCGATAAATATCGAAAATCGATAATCGAAAAGATCGGCTTATAGAAGGCGTGGTCCGATTTTAATCAAATTTGATACACTCATAGACAAATACATAAGAAACTGTATTCAGAAGTTTCAAAGTTGCAGTTCTTAAAATAGTAAACAAAATCGTTAATATATATATTAAAGGCAAGATGTTTATGTGTGTGTCTGTTTATCTGTCTGTATCTTCTTTATACAAATCAACAATTTTTATCCGATTCTCACCAAATTTCACACAAATATTATTTAGGCTGAGGCTGAGCTCCAGAAACATGAATTAGTTTTAAAGCTTTCATTACACCCGAGCAACGCCGGGCTAGAGTGATTTGAACGAGTTCATCTTTGCTTCCTTGCCTTGTAAAATTTTTCAAAGTAATAATAACAAAAGGACCATTCTGTTTCATTTGCCAATAAATACTAAAAATTGTATGAGATACATCATTTCTTTATTAAAAAAAAACTAGAGTGGCCTAATAATTATGGCCGGTAGTGTAAAAATGGCGTTAATACAAAACTGTTGCCATAAAACATATAGAAACAAAATCTAATAATATATTTATATGACAGGGGTAAATTAACCGTGAATTTCTTGCTGTCTATGGAGAATATCTAAGAAGAAGCGGATATTTGTTCCTTTAAGTCTAATCACAGAGAAATGTAGCTATATATCTATATATCTATCTATCTATCTCTCTATATATATTGGTGGTAATATTTTTTATTTCAAAAATATTGTTGGTATTATTTTCTTCTCCAAAAAACGATTTATGGAATTTGTACTAGAAAAGTCTTTTTTTATACTTTCTGCTGTATCCCTGGTTTAAGGGGCCACAAATAAAAACAGAAACACGGGATTAGTGTAAACAATTGTATTAACAAAATAACGTGTAAAGGTACAATATGCCAGATTGTCCGTCTAGCTGACGAGCAAACGGTGTTGGATATCAAAAGTCTCTGATCGGTTAGTCACTCTACGGGCGTCCTGACTCATACCAGACTAGTGCTCTCCGGTGACTACTACTCACATGGTATTTATGCAGGTTGAGTTATTCTATGTGCCTTGTCTCTTCAGGACGTAAGCAATAATGGCCTTCCACTGTTCTCTATCCCTGGTAGCACTGAGCACACCTTCTTCTGTTACACCATGCAATCCTCGTTCCGTCATCCACCTGATTAGGTCCTTCAAATATGTTATCCGTTGCTTGAGTTAGTCCATTTATATGTTAACGAGTAGGTCCGCCACAACGCTTTTATAGTATTTTTACGCCAGTTTAGGGGTTAAATATTTGCTTATAGCTGGGCCAATAACAGGTACTACTATCACAGGTCAGGATGGACCTTGGAACAACAGAAATGAGGCAGTTCGACGCTCTTCAAAACCCCCTAAATCAGAGACCTTACTGCGTGATGTATTTTATTGTCATACCCAGGACCCGGATGTAGCATATGGTCTGGATGCTTCATTGGGTGGTGGGTGTAATCTTCTGCAGATGTACAGTCGGTGTATTTTGAAGCCCAACCAGACAACAGTAAAAAGCGATTGACATTGTATTTAAATTTTTGCAAATTAAAATTGACTGGAAGGAATGAAGCCGGAAGCGGGTCTATAATTGAGAAGTGTGATAGAAGAAACTGTTAGCATAGAACTTACGGTTACATCTAGCCAGCTCAACAGTAAATTGATGAGATCGCAAAGCCAGTCTAGGGAACGTAGCGAAAAGTTCACCCTAACAGTTACTATGAAATTACTTTATTTTATAATCATATCGCCCCAATCAATGCAGTCTATTGCCACTGGTGTGCAAGGGGTTACATAGTAGGAAAGTTATGAGAAAGATGACAGGTTACAGGGCGTGTCATGAAGTTGGTAAGATAAGCGTTAAGATACTGAGAGTGGAGTGGACGGAGAAGGGCGCATGAGAGAGAGGATGCAAGTTAGCAAGCTAGGAGATGACTTTACACTTAAACTCCTCGAGATTGTAGCTGTCGAGGAAGCAAGTAAACGGAAGGGAATTCCACAGGCGGGAAGTGCGAGAAAGGAAGCTGAGGAGAATTTGCGTTTAGATTTTATTGGTTTAACAGTAAAAGGTTGAGACCTAGTTGCTAATTTTGTGGCTCGCGTAAATTCATGCATAGTTGGAGCCAGAGATCTAAATTCATTGGAGCAAAAGACGTTTTATAGAAAAGACAAAGAGAGGCAATGTTACGATCGCGGGAAAGTAACTGAATCCGATCTGCCAGATCAGATCAGTTAATATTGTTGATTTTTCTTGTATTTTATCAAGGAGCTCAGGGTATATAGCAGACGCACTGAACCATATGTGGTAGCAATATTATACGCATAGGCGTATGGTAAACTTATAATGAAGTAAAAGATATATAATATTTACTTTCTACCAAATGTTATTTAAGAATCAACAGTGGTTCCGGCCTGCGAGTTCGAATTTAGGTATAAAAATAGTTTTAATTGACTGGAAAATTCGTTTAATATATATATATATATATATTTACGACCAGAATTTGGCTACCGTTTACTTATGTTTCTTGAAATCTTCAACTTATTTATCACTTCACTGTCAAGTAGTTAATCTGAGAGTCCGAACTGCTTTTCTATTTATTTTTCAATGTTGTCATTGGTTTTGGCTTGTGACATGTAATTTTGATATATACAAATAAGGACCAGGATACAAAAATAACGACCTAAAAGTTTCAACAATCGATTAGTTTAACGCTGAATGATTATCTCTTTCGAATAGACTGACTAGAAGACGAATCGATCATGAAAATCATTTAAAATTTATAAATGACCATAACAGAACATATATCAGTATGTACAAAACCGGCCATAATTAGTAGGTAATCCCAGTGTTTTAAAAAAAAGGACGTATTTCATATTATTTTTTTTTTGTACTTACTGCTATCCACTTGGCAATAAATACTAAAAATAGTATGAAATACATAATTTCTTTTAAAAATCTGGAGTGGCCTAATAATTATGGCCGGTAGTGAATATGAGAAACATCTTCTGGATCTGCTATTTCTAAGTTGCAAAAATAAACTTCAATCAATCTTATAAATGCAAACATAAAGTGTGACACTGAAATTAGAAGGGTCATTGAGATGACTGAAGATAATCTCAAAGATGAAGAAAAGACTTGCAGCAACAGAAATGTGGATCTACAGACGGATGCTGAGGATATCATGGACTGACAATGTGTGAAGCGACGAAGTTTTAGAGAAAATAGAAACAAAAAGAAAACTTATACATAACATTAGGTAGAAGCAGTTGAAATCTGTTGAGCAAATAACAAGGAAAGAGAGCTCGGAAAACCTGATACCTACAGAACATATCGAAGGTAAGATAAACAAAGAAAAACGATGCATAGCATACTTAGCGAGTTTTAGTAAATAAATGATGAAACAATTTCTACAAGAAATAGCAGAAAGCCAAAAAAGTTTTAAGAGCTAGGAAGCGCAGAAAATTGTTGAGAGCCATTATCACCTGGGTACAGAAGGCACGTAAAAAGTAGAATAATAAATAACATTTATACACATTCATAATCATCCAATAATGTGGAAGCAATTTAATGGGTAGAAGCATTTAAAAATGATCATAGCGAACTACTAAATTTCACGATATTATCATGGAAATTAATATATTTTAAGTAACTTTAAGTGCATCATGGTCATTTGTGCCAGATAGGTGTGTCTACGTATTTAAAAACTGAAGATATATTAGTATTTTTATGCAGAACTATTTCTATAATTTACAGAGAATATTTAAAATAAGAAATATATGTTTTAGTCATCATGTAGCTTAGATAACAGTTATTTACAATAGATGTACAGGGAAAAGCATCACTAGAGGTACTTCGCAACACGTTTAACGTTGCAGCTAATAGTCTATAGCATAAGAAAACCAAGCTAGATATCACTATTATAAGATAGAGAGTCAGTTAAGTGCCACACGTGAAACACGCTTGGGAGATCATGTCTCGAAAGAGACATGACTGACTGGGCAGAAGATTATCCCGCAGTAGGTTACCATTGCTTTCTGTGGTAGACTGGTTGCTAGCCAAGCTATAGAACCCAATCTGTCCTGTTAGTTAACCCATAACTGGAAGGAAGAGACGGATTAATACCTTTCCCAAGAGTATTTGCGCGTAAGTGAATGCAATGAATTCAAATGGAATTCGAACTCGTAAGGATCACGAATGATGAACAAATGAAAATTGGATAAATCTTGTCTGGTCTCATGAGTTTTCGATTTCCGCTACTAGACTGGGGACATCATGGCATAAATAACATGAATGTATAAATCCACTCTGCATTGTATAAAAGGTTCAGGATGATGGTTGTTGTGTAATGATATGGGGATATTTTGTTTTAATCATTTCACACTGAGCAAGGCAGAAATGCCACTGCTGAGCGAGTGGGGGGCTACATAACTGTAAAAAGATTAATTAGAAAAAAGTGAGGAGTACAAACTAGTTAGAATGGAGCAATAGTAAGCTGAGAATGCAGGTGCGATGACAGATACATAGGTAGAGAGAAAAGGAAGAATATACGGGGGTGGGGAGAGGGCTAGAGTTAATAGATGAGTATTGACTTTGCATTTAAATTTCTGGATGTTGTAGCCGTCAGGAAAGCAAGAATACGGGAGCGAGTTCCACAGGGGGGAAGTGCGAGAGGGGAAGCTGCAGGAGTAGAATTGTCGTCTGCATTTGGTTAACCTGACTGTGAATGGGTGGGACCCAGTTGCCAGTCTGGTTGCACGAGTAAACACCTGTTGAGGAGGCACCAGTGACTTAAGTTCGTCCGAGCAGAAGCCATGAAAGTATTTATAGAACAGACAAAGGGAGGCCACATTTCGACGGTGGGGAAGTGGCTGCAGTCGAGCCGCCAGATCAGTACCTATCACATTACAGACTCTCCTTTGGAGCCTGTCAAGAACACTGAGGAGAACGGCAGGGGCGCCTGACCATAAATGGCAGCAGTGCTCCATGCACGGACGGATGGTTGACTTGTATTTTCCAGAAAACTATGCGACTATAAAAAGCAATTCAAATATCGTAGCCTACCTACGTATCGTGGTTGATATTGCCTCTCAGTTTCGAACAACGATGTCCACATCCTCTGTCGGTCACTTTTAGAAAAACAACGTGCCGTGTCACAAATAAAACAAAATGATAATGTTAAATTCGTTGGGGGAAACAGAGTAGTACTTTCTTTGGTAAAGTGTTCCCTAATTTAAATCTCCCAATGTTTCGTCAATCTAGATGGGCAAGGACTACAAACATCTTGGACCATATGTACATTATTCGGACTATTGTCGCTCTCAATAATTTTTATCTTGGCATCTCTTCCAAGCTTCGTTCCGTCAGCCATTTGCTCACGAGTACATCTGCAGCTGCTTTCCCCTGTCTCGTTTTCCATTTATCCGACCTGTGAGTATCAAGTTCTTCAGACCTTCCTTCCTTCCTCATTACGTGTCCCAGGAACCTTATTTGTCTCTTCCTGATATTTAGAATCAGTTTTCTCCTCGTTTGTATCCTTTCCAACACCTCATCGTTGCACACGTGTTCTGTCCATGGTATCCTCAGTATCCTTCCGTAAAACCACATTTCTGCTGCTTCAAGCCTCTCCTTCATCCTTGATGCTATCGTCCAGAAGGACAGATATCACGTAGCAATCCAGCACTCTTTTCTTTGTTTCTAATGAGATTTTCCTGTCTTTCAGTACTCTGGTTAGCTTCTGAAATGCATCTTTGGGCTTTAGATTCTTTGGCTGCACATTCAACATTGAAAGATAAATAGAAAAGCAGTTTGTTTGTAGCTTTTAAGTTTACTAATTGGAAGTGAATCGATGAAAAAGAATTGTGTTATTTTTGTTTTTTTGGTATTTTTTTCTTTTTTTTTTTACGTTGCGTATTCCAGCATGCATCAGCAATTGGTAGCCAGAATCTGGTCGGGAAAAAAATGAATCATCCCCTCACCTTTCAACAAAGCACCATAATAGTGAGATCCAGCGACTGTGGAGAATATCATCGTCATCCTTCAACCAAATTATCATCTTTTTTGCCATTTGTACGACGTTTCGGCCGATGTTCACTAATGCCTACTTCAGATGCTAGGAATTTCGAACCAAACCCTTTATGACAATCACTGGGGTATATGAACTCCATTCTTTGCGTAAAGCCTCGATTAGACGTCATGAGTTATCTCCCTCTAACCCTGCAAGTTACTTGTTCACCACTTGAACTCACAACTCTAAGAGTCAAGTCAGGAACTAACCAACTATATCCACTGGGGCATGTGTCCTTAAGGACAAAAACAACTGAATTTTTGAAACTTATAAACCTAATGCTCATTAACCACTTTTTTTACCAGAGTTCATATTGCATTTTTGAGGGAAAAACTTCTACATATGAACAGCTCTAACTTTTCACGTTCCTTAAAAGTTCGAATTGCTCAAGTATTGAATGAGTTGGTTCTTTTTTATGTTTCAGAGACTTGGACTTTTTCTGTTCATTAAGAGAAACGACTTGATTGAACTTATAGCAACATGCGAAGAAAGATCCAAAACATCAGCTAGAAACCTCGCCTAACATTGACATACATCTACTAAGATATCGCGGCTGCAATGTACTGGCCACTGTTATCGAGCGCAGAATGTGGTTATCTCATACTTGCTCCGTTCGCATCACTCGTATCAAGGAAATCGACGTATCTACACAGAGTTGCCTGAGACTCATAACTAGACAGTAGAGATCTATGTACAGAGATGCTTTACAGTGTTGTGTGGTGAAATTTTTGATGGATTTTCAACTGATGTAATGAATATGCATACACCTTGGTTTGCCCTAACAATAATATGACTGGCTGGTGTCAGTCATAAATACAGACTAAGGCGGAGACGCCTAGAACTACGCCTATTGGAACGCCTGTTGACTACGCTTATTGCATAATTCTACGCCTATGCATACGGCATAGACTACGACGAGTACTGGCCCATTACGGCTACTTGCTAGATTGTCCTACCCAGTTATCGTTCTTCTTCTTTGTCCTCTGCCCTCTGATGTAGGCGATCATGGCCCACCACGTCTCCTTATCCCTGGTGGCTCTCAGTACACTTTCTCCTGTAATACTACGCAACCACACGTTCTATCATCAACCTGCTCAGGCCCTTCAAATATGTTATCCGATGCATTCCTCTGTATCTTTTTTCTCTATCTGGCTTGTTATTATCAGGTTCTGCAAGCCTTCCTACCTCGATGCATGCCCCAGGAATTTTAGTGGTCTCTTCCTGATGCTCAATATTAATTTCCTTTCCGGTTCCATCCTTTCCAACACCTCGTCATTGCTCACATGCTCGAGCCATGATATCCGCAGCATCCTTCTGTAGAACCACATTTCAGCTGCTTCACATTTCAGTTTTTCCTTTATCTTTGATGATATTGTCCAGCATTCTCTCTCATATTGAACAACTAACATCACATAGCAATCCACTACTCTCTTCTTTGTTTCTAGTGAAATTGTCCTGTTTTTTAATACTTTACTCAGCTTCTGGAACGCGTACTTCGCCATACCAATTCGCCTTTGAATCTCTGTGTCGCACTTTCCGTCTTCTGTTAGATTACTTCCCAAGAATTTAAATTTTTGTACCTGCTTGATTTTAACATCTCCCAACTGTATTTGGCATTTTAGGCTGCTCTTTTTATTCATCAAAACCACTTAGCTACTTCAAATAAAATATATAGCCCTTTCCGGGAGATATCACCAAATAAAAATATTTCGGTTGAAGGATGATTATGGTATTCTCCACAGTCACTGTAACTCAATATTATGGTGCTTTGTTGGACGGAGTGAGGACGATTCGATTTTTTTACGACCCAATTCTAACTACCAATTGCTGATATATGTTGGAATCCGCACCGTAAAAAAAAACAAAAAAAAAAACAATTCTTTTTCCTCGCTTCACTCAGTCAGTTAAGTGCCATACGTGATATACGCTGGGGCAATCACGTCTCAAACGAGACATGACTGACTGGGCAGAAGATTATCCCGCAGTAGGTTGCCATTGCTTTCTGCGGTAGACTGGTTGCCGACCAAGGCTATAGAACCCGATCTGTCCTGTTATTTAACCCAAAACTGGAAGGAATAGACGGATTAATACCTTTCCCAACGGTATTTGCGTGTAAGTGAATGCAATGAATTCAGCTGGCATTCGATCTCGGCTCCCCGATTTCTCTTTCCGATACGATATCCACTGCACCACAACGCACATACCATCACTATCAAGTAATAAACCTAAGAACTACAACTAAACTGCTTCTCTATTTTCTGGAGATTTTAACTGTCACTTTCGGATTTGATTTTAAAATAACAAAAACCTTAATGAAAATAACTGGCGAAGACTTTTTCAAAAAGATCTTCGGATGAAGATATCGAGATTTACACACTAACATTGCAGTTATAACAGAAAAATATAACTTGAAAAATGCATTAAGTTAGAAACAAATAATATAAATTAAATAAGTCATGAAATTATCCTCAGCACTTCCCAACTGAATTGGTATTTATTGGCCTAAAGATAAAAGCAAGGTGTATTTTAGAGTGAACTGATTATAAAAGCTCGTATGCAGATTTGATTATCATTTAGCTTGTCGCTGGATTCGTCCATCTAACTTCACTTTCTTGAGTATAGATCAGTGAAGGGAAAAGATAAAAGTATAGCCTGTAGAAGACCGAAACCAATTCCACAGACACATTCATCGGTTAATTCACTCTACTCTACGTTTGATCGCATACATTTTGGATTAGGAATAATGAGAAAAAACATTACGTCTGTTTGCATTGCTTTAAGAATTTGGTCTCTGTTGGATTGGAGTTTAGAAAAGCAAATATTAAACAAAAAGAGGGAAATAAGATATGAAATAAGGAAAGAAAAATGTAATGTAGACATTCACTGTTTTTTTACTCTCCTTCAATTAACGAATTCAATGCGTCATTTTGAAGATTCGAGATCAGATGAATCATGTCCCAGAATGTAAATACGAAGCGAATAACACCTTCTCTGCAAGCATTAAGTCTGTAACAAAATTTATAAACTCAACTATTGCAACACACACACACACACACACACACACACGCACACACACGTATATATATATATATATATATATATATATATATATATATATACATGAGGTGCTATAAAAATTCTTGCCGAAAACCTATAACATATTTAACACACGTCCTAAAACCTGATTAACTAATCATAAGTCCGGTTTTTTACTTTTTCTTTTTTCTGTCTGGAAAAAATTCTCTGTCTAGCCATTCTTTTGTTTTTAGCACTTCTTAATGTGTCAGTAGATGTGAACGTCGTGCAGTGGCTAGGGGAGCTGAATGTGGGACTGGTCTGTCGAGTTCAACTTTCAGCCAAGACCGTTTCATTCACATTCAGTTAATTTAAGCAGAACTAAATATTAATTACGAGAAGTACATGCACAATTTTTATCCTAATATAAACATCTTATTCACTAATATGAAAAAGTGCAATATTGTTCTCACCTTTGCTTTTTTTTAAAAATCATATCACCCCGAGCAAGGCAGTAACGCCAGTGATGTGCAGGGGCTACATAGGAGTGAAAAGATTGGAAAAGAGAAAACCGGAAACCGCATCCTAAACAGGAAACAAGGGATGAGCCTCTTCACCTGTTCAATAGACGTGGGTGGAGTGTGAACCGGGCGATAGTTTAGTCTATCTACTCCAATTGAAAAAAAAAGTGAGAATATTGGAAAAGAGAAAACCGGAAACCGCATCCTAAACAGGAAACAAGGGATGAGCCTATTCACCTGCTCAATAGACGTGGGTGGAGTGTGAACCGGGCGATAGTTTAGTCTATCTACTCCAATTGAAAAAAAAAAGTGAGAATATTGGAAAAGAAAACCGGAAACCGCATCCTAAACAGGAAACAAGGGATGAGCCTATTCACCTGTTCAATAGACGTGGATGGAGTGTGAACCGGGCGATAGTTTAGTCTATCTACTCCAATTGAAAAAAAAAGTGAGAAGATTGGGAAAGAGAAAACCGGAAACCGCATCCTAAACAGGAAACAAGGGATGAGCCTATTCACCTGTTCAATTGACGTGGGTGGAGTGTGAACCGGGCGATAGTTTAGTCTATCTATTCCAATTGAAAAATTTGATTAAAATCGGACCACTTCTTCTATAACCCGATTTCTTCGATTATAGATTTATACTCGGTGTCGAAACTAGCAAGAAATAACGAATCTGTACGAAAAAGGAACACGATTGATTCTCCCTTGGCATGAATGATGGAACAAAAATAATCTTCCGAAGATTAAATGAAAAATACAGTTAAACACTTGAAAAAGAACACAGTGCCAAATGGCCAAAATGTTGCGAAAATAACAGCAAAGATTACGACAATTTGACCGAATGTAAATATATATATATTTGTTTTTTTTGTAAAAAGAGATTCCGATAGAGAAAAGTATACTCGCTTTGTAGAATGAACTAACGACGAACTTTTATTGTGTTTGTCAAATAGTTTGTCAAAAGTATATAAAAATAAACACTTTGAACAAAATAAATACTGGAATTCAGATGTAGTTTAAGATGCTTTTAAAGCCTAACTCATGGAAGCTATTTCATGGTTCACATCATCTATTGCAAGAATAATCGATTCAATAAATTTGAGTTTCTCTCTTTTGACCCGTTATATAATTACCATAAACATGCAGCTTTACACAAAGACTATTTCTGCGAAACTTTTTTATTCTGAGGCATAATTGTCTTGCATATACATATATACACATCATTCTTTTAAAACTATATTTGTTCCAAGATACACAGAGTATTGTTACGGAAAATTCGGGAGATTAACTAATGTCATTTAATTTATTTGCTTGAACATTAGTTTTAATCGATACTCGTATTTGAGTAGATATTTTGTTTTTAATTAAACAGCATAACTGTTGTGGATTCTTGTTTAGAAAACCACACAATATAATAATAACACAAAACAGATATGAGATGAAATATGAAAGTACAATGAACAGAAAGATATACAACATGTACACGGTTAGTAGATTCAGGAATACTTGTTAGTAGGTGTCAAATATATACAAAGAAGTAAGTCCGGGTAATAAATCTATATTCTTGCTGACCAACGAGCAGTGTTGCAACTGCTCTGGCAAGCTCTACAACTCTAACAACAACAAAAACTCTCTGAAACACTACAGAAACCCATTCTCTGTAGGCAGGATTACAAGTACACCTTGGAAGAGTTCATTGAATGTGTAAAAAGAGGTGATTCCCCAACAATAACGCTACCGTCTTTAGTATTTTTGAGACGTTTAAAGAAAATGTGTCATTCGGCAGGATTGTAACTTGAGACCCCTAACAATGTAGATTTCGTTAATCTACGGAATTTTCTGTAACATTGTCTGTATACTTTCGGTAATATTAGGATAATTTCAGAGCAGATAATAGCATTTTACGAGAAATCTGAAAATTGTAAGTTTATAAGGATTGATTCGTCTTCGTTTAGACTGTGAAATCACGTGGTCAAAGACGCATCGAATCAATTGATGGCTGCACCTATGTTGTTAGCTGTCGCAGGTTAGAACCCTGCCGAATGACACACATTTCCTTAAAAAATTTCTCCAAAATATTCAGGCGGCCGGTGGGTGTTATATATATATATATATATATATATATATATATATATATATTGTTGCATGTTATAAGTTTTAATAAAGAAAAAATTGATTGATCAAAACACAGTGCTAAATGACAGACAGATATTTACTTTACAACAACACAAAATAAAAATATTTACGAATATACAATTTTTGCATTCAAATGAAAAACATAGAATTTACTAAAGGCAGGCGAAGTGTTACGAAGAAAGAGGTAAGAAGTGGGTGAAGTAATTTTCACACGTTAGGCTAGCGAGGACTTTAAGTAATATTTTTGGAAATCCTCAAGTGAGTATGTAAAGAATAATTTTTTGTTTGATCAATGAAAGAGTCAAAAATTCTATTTACCGAATGAGGTTTTCTGTTGGGTATTTGTTGGTCGGCGATTTTCCTAGAAATTCTCTCGATTGGATATAAATCCTGCATCACGTCGGAGTTGATAAATCCTTTTAACAACTAACTACTCTCTTCCCAAAACCTATTTTTATAGGGGCTAACACCTAATTTGCATATTTCTCGAATCATCTCGAATCTTCTGGTTGTTTTATGAATTTTCTGGAATGATCTAGAATCGTTCAAACGTTCTATTTATAATTTCTCTATTTAAACAACTCCTTCATGAATAAAAACCTTGTATTAACAAGTAGGATTCACTAGAATTCCTTACTATCAATTTTAACATTTTTGTTGACTTTATTAATATTTATATATATAAATACATCCTCGTAACAATATATATATATATATATATATATATATATATATATGTCCAGTCCATATACGGTGAGGATAATCCAAGATTAACTTAATATAAAATATTAAGTGTTATATCTATATAGAGACCTCAATGGATGTTATCCAGAACAATATTAGATTTATAAAGGAAAACTCAACAGGTCATTTCAAGTGGTTATAAACTATAGTTCATTTCTATGAGCTAATTAGCTCATTACATCAGACCTTACAATATTCCTTCCATTTAGTACAACAGATTTTCCCGGAACAATATATATATGCTGTTTACTTTAATAACTGAATGGACGAGGTCCATAGCTCATATAGCACACCCAATTTCGTCATCACACTGACACACACACACACACACACACACACACACACACACACACACACACACACACATTGAAACTTATATATATATATAGAGAGAGAGAGATAGACGAAATATAAATTTCTATAAATAAATAAAAATTAGGGAAAAATTGGTCAAAGTGTAAAATTGCCAAAGAGAAAACAATTAAAACGAAGACTAAAATGTAAATAAAAGTGCTTAAACGCTAATTATTCTACATTAAATATACGTATATGTTCATAATTTATTTTAATGGGTATATTTGTTCGAGATGCTCGGCAACCTTGACATTTTGGGGAAATGATATTAGGATAATCAAGAACCTATATTGGCAGCAAACCGTTTACTGACAGGAAATGAATTCAACAGGTATACAAAAATAGAAAGGGGAGTGAGACAAGGATGTAATTTCTCCCCGGATCTATTCAACCTGTACAGCGAAACAATTCTATTAGAGATAAAGTTCTTGCCAGGATTCTTTATTGGCAGACACTGTCTCAACTTTATAAGATGCCCGGATGACAAGGTGCTGATAGCAAACAGGGAAAAGAAAATGCAGGATATACTACAGAAGGTAGCAAGAGATAGCGAGAAGAAAGGTCTGAGCATAAACTTCAAGAAAACTGAATGTATACTTATCTAATATAAACTTATTTATAAATGGAACTTTGTCTCTCTGTATGTGTGTCTGTGTGTGTATCCGTTGCCTATAAACGCCAAAACGGCTGAACCAATTTCCTTGAAAATTTACACAGTTGTACTATCAGCGTCTGCGAGTGTTCGTAGCTAGGTTTTGTGTCGAGTTACCCCAGATAAATATCGAAAATCAATAATCGAAGAAATCGGGTGACAGAAGAAGTGGTCCGATTTTAACCAAATTTGATACACTCATAGACAAAGACATAAGAAATGATATTCAGTGCCAACGTCAAAAGAGTCTGAGCTCCAGGACCATGGATTAGTTTTAAAGCTTTCATTACACCCGAGCAACGCTGGGCTATACTGCTAGTCAGATTCTAAAATGATAACTACAGGTCAGACAAACTGAAATAAAACAAATATAGAAATTTAAATACCTGAAAAGCGTTGTGACAGAGTATGGAAATTGCGATACTGAGAACCGAAAGCGCATTGGCATGGCCCATAACGCTTTTCAAAAGCTATTCAGAGTACTGAGAGACAAGGAAATATCAGGGGAAACAAAAAAAGCGTGCTGGTCTCCTATGTGATAGCTGTCTCTCTGAATGTTAACAAATTTTAGACGATCTTTTCAAGGATAAAGGATGAGCTCGAGACAGCAGAAATGTGGTTTTACAGAAGGATGCTGAGGATACCATGGGCTCAGCACGTGAGCAACGCAGAGGTGCTGCAGAAGATGCAAACGAGAATAAAACTTTTACTTAATATCAGAAAAAGACAGCCGAGGTTCTTGGGACCCGTAATGTGGAAGAAGGATCTGGAGAATCTAACACTCACAGGACGGATAAAGGGAGAAATACAGGGAAAAAGCAGCGCGTAGCATATTTGATAGGCTAGAGCAAATGGGTGTAGGAGCGGGGTTTGGGAGATATGGCCAGAGGAAAAATGTTAAGACTTCCACGTGGTAGTCTGTGACCGCCTACGTTCTGAAGGGACACGGCGCATGAAGAATTGAGTTGTTATATTGGTCATTTGTTATAAATTTCACTATTTAAGAAAAAAATGGATATTAAGTCAAATATGCGTACCCATTAAGAATAGATAGATAGATAGATAGATAGATAGATAGATAGATAGATCTTGGGAGAAAAAGTGAGAGTTTAATTTAGCCTGAACAGGTGAAAATATTTATCGTTGTACCATTCATAAAAATTCCACTGTTTAATTCGCATAGGCGTTCATATATATCGTAACGTGTAAAACGCATCCTGAGTGTTATTCATATTTGGATATATTCAGTAATGTGCGTTGTGGTTGGATGTGCGTTGTAGTGCAGTGGATATCGACTCCGAACGACAAATTGGGGAGCTGAGTTCGAATTCCAGTTAAATTCCTTGCATTCACTTACGCACAAATACCTTTAGGAAAAGTATTAATCCGTCGCTTTCCTCCAATTATGGGTTAAATAATAGGACAGATTGGGTTCTATAGCCTTGGCTGGCAACCAGTCTACCGCAGAAAGCAATGGCAACCTACTGCGGCATAAACTTCTGCCTAGTCAGTTATCACTCTTGGCAAAGACGACCAGCTTAATTCAGTATAAGTCCGAAGGTACAGGTCAAATGACCTTGACATAAAAGATCACTAAGTGATGTCAGACCCTGAGTTACTTTTTATAGATAGAGCGGAGAAGACAAAGAACGCTGTTCTTTATAAGACATTTCTTCCGGGGAGCAAAAGACAGAAAGACACAGACAGTGTCAAAGGACCACTTGTCATAACGCGAAAATGGATTCGCACGCCATTTACACCAGCCGCCTGCCGGTCTCGAAACTTCCCTTCACCTCGTCTCTACCTCATTCGTCTAAAGTAGGTTACAAACGAATAAAAAATTCTTTCTGCAACTTTGGCCACATATTACGTTGGTAATATGTGGCCGAAGAATTAATTTTTCTTTAAAGCCACATTGTTTGGCAGGAAGAAGCTGCATCCTGAGATCGAACCTTGTATCTGGTTTGAGCTGCAACCCTACACTCTGAAGTCTTACTTTACAGCAATTTTGAAAAATCAATATTTATTTTTCATTTGTATCATTTATGTAGATACGTAGATAAAATAAAATATAGCCTCCTCAAATGCAGAGTGATATGTAGTCACGTGATTCTACAGGATGAGTCATTCAACAAATTCCCAGCGGCTTATCCACTAAGTTTCTTTGCAGGCAATAACTCTATTTCGAGAAGGATCATTATCTTATTTTTAAAACATCCCTAAAAGGGGAATTGCCGAAGGCTTCTTGAGCTAACGTTGTTCCCAGTTTGTGTACGTGTGTTATTGCATCAGTCAGTCAGTCAAGCCTCATACGTGAGACATAACTGACTAAGCAGAAGATTTTACTACGTTTAGTTGCCATTAATTTCTGTGGTATACTGATTGCCAACCAAGGCTATAGAATCAAATCTATCCTGCTATAACTGAGGGATCAATATATTTTCCAAGAGTATTGGCCTGTAAATGAATGCAATGAATTTAACTGAATTCAAACACGGTCCTTCGATTTCTCCTTTCGAATACCTGCCCTTAACTCAACCAGATGTGACAATCCGTTCGAGTGGGAAATCTAATAAATGTCAGGGCGAACATGGCAATGCAAGGACGGAGTTAAGAATCAATTTATCCATATTTTCGCAACCCACACATCAGTTTTACACACAGAGAAACATTCTTTATGTCAGTGATAGTAAATTATGGTATCTATAGATACGTTTATTTTGATGTTGTCTTTTCCTTCACATCTCAATTTTATACTATTTGAACACGGTTGACGGCTAATCTAAACTTATTTATGAATGGAACTTTGTCTGTGTGTGTGTGTCCGTTACCTATAGACTCCGAAACGGCTGAACCGATTTTCTTGAAAATTTACACAGTTGTACTATAAGAGTCTGCGAGTGATCTTATCGATAGTCGAAAAAATCGGATTATAGAAGGAGTGGTCTGATTTTAATCAAATTTGATACACCCATAGACAAAGACATAAGCAACGATATTCAGAAGTTTCAAGGTTGCAGTTCTTACGAGAGTGCAGAAAATCGATAATATATATGTATAAGGTAAGATGTTTGTGCGTGTGTCTGTTTATTTTTTTCAGCCCTTTTATTTTAGTTTTTGCTTCGGGTTTGGCTCTAAGTAGTTATAATTGTAGTTCTTAGTCTCAGCCATGATACCATTTACTCAGAGGACTTATTTAGCCTTCAAAATTCAGTTTACGACGAAAAAAACTTATTTGATATCGATACCAGGAAATCAAAATTTGACTTACATCCATTCATTTTTCTTTCAGTCTACGGTTTCGCTTTAAATGGAAACAACTATTGCTTTTTAGTTTTTCGAGCGAACGTCCAAAGAGTCTGAGCTACAGGACCACGGATTAGTTTTAAAGCTTTCATTACACCCGAGCAACGCCGGGCTATACTGCTAGTGCCATAGAAATATATGCATGTGATTGAAAACAGAACGCTACTATTAAAAAAGAGAAAATTATTAATCTTAATGATAATTATGGAAATATTATCCGTTTCCCTATAAGGAAACACTTCGTATTCAATGACTGAACAATATTGGATTTAATAATCTGTTTCAGAATGGAATTTATAAACATCTTTCTAATTAAAAACAACACTCTTTTAAAGAATACATGTTTCCCAAGGCCAGTAGCTACTATTGCTCTAACCAGGATTACTATGGCTCTTTTTCCAACATTGAGGTAGTGTACAATATTAACATCTTGATTACGTCATTATTTTTGCTAAGTTAAATGTGCTTTGTGGTGCGACTCGGAACGAGAAATCGAGGAGCCGAGTTCGAATTCCAGTTGAAGTCATTGCATTTACTTACGTGCAAATACCCTTGGGAAAGGTATTCATTCGTCTCTTCCCTCTATTTATGGGTAAAATATTATGACAGATTTGGTTCTATAGCATTGGCTGGCAACCAGTCTACCGCAGAACGCAATAGCAATCTACATCGGGATAATCTTCTGCCCAATCAGTTATGTCTCTTTCGAGACATGATCGTCCAAGCGTATTTCACGTATGGCACTTAACTAACTGATATTGTGCTGTCCATTTTTATTGAAAATGCTGTTGACAGTCCTTAAGTGATGTGGTTTCTGTTAAGGCTGTTTACATCAATAGAAACCAATAGACTATCAATAAGACTACACACCTTTTCGTGAGATACTTTTGCTGTCGAATAAGTCGTTTGGTAAATGGTGGATGCTTATAAAGGAACTTCAAATGTTATATCTTACTTTTCGAGTAATTTCAACCAACGTTGTGATTTTAAGAAAATAAACTACAGAATATAAAAGAAAGACAGCATAGCATTTATAAGATTAAAAGTCAGAAGTTTCAAATCAATACCTATAAAGTATAATTTAGCCTCTCATTGACAAAATAATATTACAGTTCAAAGACATTATAATCCATGTCTGCTGAGATTCGGATGCATCTTATTGATAGTCTATTGGTTTCTATTGATGTAAACAGCCTTAACAGAAACCACATCACTTAAGGACTGTCAACAGCATCTTCAATAAAAATGGACAGCACATTGTCAGTTAGTTAAGTGCCATACGTGAAATACGCTTGGGCGAGCATGTCTCGAAAGAGACATAACTGATTGGGCAGAAGATTATCCCGATGTAGATTGCCATTGCGTTCTGCGGTAGACTGGTTGCCAGCCAATGCTATAGAACCAAATCTGTCATAATATTTTACCCATAAATAGAGGGAAGAGACGAATGAATACCTTTCCCAAGGGTATTTGCACGTAAGTAAATGCAATGAATTCAACTGGAATTCGAACTTGGCTCTTCGATTTCTCGTTCCGAGTCGCACCACAAAGCACATATAACTTAGCAAAAATAATGACGTAATCAAGATGTTAATATTGTACACTACCTCAATGTTGGAAAAAGAGCCATAGTAATCCTGGTTAGAGCAATAGTAGCTACTGGCCTTGAGAAACATGTAGATGTAGATTGCTATTGCGTTCTGAGACATTCGAAAAAATATTTTATTAAAGACTTGCTACATAAATATACCATCTGTTTTATTTCCATGATTCTTGATGCAACAAGACTAAACGCGTCAAAAGTAGCAAAAAGAGAATTCTATAAAATCAAAAAATGCTGTAAAAATAATTCGATGTAACAATTTCTAATCAAATCGTTTAGTCATGCAAACATGCTACGTAATTTACCTTCGTCATGTTTTTCTTTGAGATTCTCCACATTGTTGGTGTTAGTCGTTGTGGTGTTGTGCAAGCTTTAACAGTTACGGATATTACGGAAATATGAACACCTATTGTGGCTCTGTTTTCTAAATTCCAGCATACTTGCTGATGTAATGAATATGTAACACGTTTAAGAGTTCTTCACGCGAACGCAAAATTACGGCTTTAAGGTAAAGGAAAATAAATGTGACTTCTTTATGAAGGAGATAAAATACCTGAGCCATATTATTGACAAAGATGGAAGACGACCAGACCCAGAAAGAGCCACGGCCACAAAAAACATGCCGGCTCCAAAAAATATAGCCGAGTTACAAAGCTTTTTGGGCTTAGTAAATTATTATCAAGAGTTTATACCTAACATGCACAAATTACGCGCACCCCTAAACGAACTCTTGAAGAAGGAAAGATTTGGCAATAGTCATCCGAATGTCAGAAAACTTTCGAACAAATTTATTAAGACTCTAACAGCAGATTTATTTTTAACGCATTATATTCCAAAATTGGAAATAACAGTCGCAAGTGACGCGAGTTCCTATGGTGTTGAGGCATGTATACTTCATAAAATGCCGGATGGGACACTAAAATCCATCGCGCATACGTCGAGAATGTTAGTATCAGCCATAAAAATTAGTCGCAAATCTAAAAGGAAGCGTTGGGGATAATTTTTGCGGTTACGAGATTCCACAGATACATTTACGGCCGATTCTTTATCTTACAGACGGACCACAGGCCGTTAATGACAATATATGGATAAAAAAAAGGGCCTACATGTCTACACTGCTAATAGATTACTAAGATGAGGGATGATTCTGCTAAATTATAACTTCAAATTAGAGTATCTTTCATCAAACAAAATCAAGGATGCAGATGGTCTTTCGAGACTAGAATCAAAGAAAACGGAGCCATTAGAAGATTCGAAAATTGCAGCTTTTCGATAGGAGGGAGATATTAGAACATCATTATGCAGTACAATTCGAGACCTCCCCGTCACATTACAGGAAATAAGAAACGAAGCAGTGAATGACGAATTTATAAAGGAAACGAAAACAAAAAATTCAGAAAAAGATAAGCATATACCAGACAGTTTTTCGTTATGTGATAATGTTCTGCTATATAATGAAAGAGTAGTAATCCCGAAAACCCTAAAAAGAGAATCCTCATGGATTTCCACCTGAGCCACCCGTGAAAAAGAGGATGAAATCCTTAATGCGTAGTTATATGTACTGGCAAATTATGGATCAAGATATGTTACATAGGGTGGACAAATGCAAGGGCTGTTCCTTAGCAGCCAAGGCACCTCCGATCACTCTTAAGCCGTGGTCTAAGACAGATCGACCGTGGCCGAGAATCCATGCAGATTTCGCAGGTCCATTAGTGGGCTTCTATTACTTGATTGTAGTAGACAATTATGGCAAATGGCCAAAAGTATTTAATTGTAGAAAACCTACTTCTGAGACGACAATAAATTTGCCACCACGAGCTGTTTGCTCGCTATGGAATGGTTAATTGTCTAGTCACCGATAATGGGACACAATTTACATCTGCGGACTTTCAAGAATTTTGTGAAATCTTTCAGGTGAAACACATCAGATCTCCGCCATATCACCACGGTCAAACAGTCAAAAATTTAGTTGGTAATTTTTTCCTTCAAAAATGTATATTTTTCTATAAAAGTTTATTTTTATGAATATATTTCTATAAAATTGTATTTTTATACTTTCATAGTGTTTTGACTCCAGTTTCGGGATTAACTATTTGCCCATAGATGGGACCCTAACAGCTGCTACCACTCCGGGTCATTGTGGATATGGAAACAACAGTAATTAAAAGGTGGTTCCATGCTTCTCACAACCTCCCAATCAGTTTGCTGCCAAATTCAGTTTACCGTCATGCCAGGACCCTGTTAAATCTGAGTCATCTAAAACAAGAAGTAGATGTAGAAAAAAAGAAAGTTATATGGATTAACCTCCATTTTGTTTAATATCTAAAACATTGGTAAATATTTTCTAAAATTAGTAACCCCTTATAGAGAATCTTTAATAGAAATTCTATTCAAAGTAATTATTCTTGCACACATAATATAGTTAATATAATTCATTCCCACAGTAGACAGATTTTAAAGAATTTAGGTAAATCTAATTTTGTAAAACTGATGTAATACCCTCTTGCAATTGCAGATCCATCAACGTTAGTCTCGTGAAAAATAAAGGTACGTCTACCCAACTGATCTACCAAGCCAACGTCTCCCCGCAAAATAACAAAATTTTTATCAATTTTTGATTGGAATTTTGTCAGGATTGTTTAAACAACGTTACTACTCCCATAAACTCCCCTTTTCCAACCCCAACCTAAAATTCCAAACTTCCCTTTTCTGAAAAATTTGAGTAATGAAAGAGAAGGGACATAACTTAATCGTGATTTGGAGATTAATAGGTTCTGCCTAAACCCCCAATAAAAATTTACCATCGATGCAATCTAGATTTAATTTTTAAAAAAATTAAAATTTTAAATATCCTAAGCTAATTTTTTCCTTTTAAAATTAAAAAAAAACAATCTATAAACAAATGCTGTCATAGATGTAAATTTAGATTCACTATCAAATAGGAAATTACTACCAAAAATCTTCTAGCTTTACCATATAAAAACCAATAATTCCAAACTCCTTCCTTTATTGAGCTAAAATTAAAATTCTTTAAAACAATTGTTTATTTTCTTAAAAGCAAGGTGCATTCACCTAGGCGGAATGAGCCGGCTTCCTCCTCAATGGTAGATGATTCATTAGGACTTGTTTAAGGGCAGGGTCTCAAGTCCTACCTTATTATTTAACTCATAACTAGAAGGAAGGGATGGATTAATACCTTTCCCAATGATACCAGCGCGTAAGTGAATTCAGGACATTCAATTGTAATTCCAACTCGGCTCACCTATTTCTCTTTCCAAGCCAATATCCACTGCACCACAACGCACATCCGTCAATAAACACTTACAGGACCGGGTATTCCCAAGCGGTCACCGATCTAAGTACTTACCAGGCTCAGCGTTGCTTATCTTCGGTGATCGAACCGGAACCGGTGTATTCAACGTGATATGACCGTAAACTAAATACGAAGAAAAGAAACCGTAAATGAGTTTGCGGTTTCTTTTCTTCTTATTAATATAATCTCTATCTTATTTTTAACTAGCAGTATAGCCCGGCGTTACTCGGGTGTAATGAAAGCTTTAAAACTAATCCATGGTCCAGGACTCAGACTCAACCTAAAGAATATTTGTGTGAAGTTTGGTGAGAATCGAATAAAAATTTTGGATTTGTATAAAGGACGTACAGGCAGATAAACAGACACACACACAAACATCTTGCCTTGTATATATATATATATATATATATATATATATATATATATATATATTATCGATTTTCTGCACTGTTGTAAGAACTGCAACCTTGAAACTTCTGAACAACGTTTCTTATGTCTTTGTCTATGAGTGTACCAAATTTGATTAAAATCGGACCACTCCTTCTATAACCCAGATTTTTTCGATTATCGATTTTCGATATTTATCGGGGGTACCGCGACACAAAATCTAGCTAAATACACTCGCAGTCGCTTATAGTACAACTGTATAAACTTTCAAGAAAATCGGCTCAACCCATTCGGAGTCTATAAGTAACGGACACACACACACACACACACACACACAAATTTTCATTTATAAATAAAGATTTGTGCTTAACTAGGTTTTTAAGATATTAGTGCTATCATAGATTTAAATTTAATCTCTTATTAGTGCCATCATAGATTTAAATTTACTCTCTTATTAGTACCATCATAAATTTAAATTTAATCTTTTGTTAGTGCCAGCATAGATTTAAATTTAATCTCTTATTAGTGCCATCATAGATTTAAATTTGATCTCTTATTAGTGCCATCATAGATTTAAATTTAATCTCTTAATAATAATTCTGAAATTAAAATTCCTTAAAATAGTTGTTTCATTTCTTCTTATTAACAGTATAATTAAATTGTATTTTATACAATAACTTCCATTATTTAAATTTTCCTCTAGTTTTATCGTTTTAATTTTTAGCTTAGTTAACTTGAACCAGTTTAATTTCATATAAACCGTATTCGCGGCCTCAAAAGGCCGTCAGTTCGTCTGACCTGTTTTTTTTTAATTTCTATTTTTAATTTTAATTTATTTTATTGTGTCTCTTTTCGTTACTGTCACCTACGTGCCGAATCTAGAATGTTCCGATATCAATGACCTGCCTCTGATTTTTTCGTGTTTTTTCAATGGTTTGCTAAATAAGGCTAGACATGTCAAAAATTTAAACATTGATAAATTTCATGTATGAGTTCCCACACACACACACTATTCTTTTAAAATGTAATAACCTTCCATATACACTAGATATGAGAATAGAACTTTATATGAGAATAGAAAATTAAAACTTACAAATTTAATAGTGAAACTGATTTCCAAAAAATGATCTAATTAAAAATCAAAGATTTAAAATTAAAAATCGAATAGAGAAAACGATTCCCAAACAATGATATAAAAAATCAAAAATTAAAAATGTAAGAAAACAAAAAACATATTCTCTAAACCAAATATTAAGATTAAACATGCAAACTTACACCGATTGTAAAGACTCTGCAAAAATAAAAATAAACAACAACAAAAAAAATATCCGCACCAACTAATAAATTCCAACGGTTACAGACTGACCATATTATCTTGTTGACACCCACCAACACACACTAACACTCTCCACAAAACATTCCAACTCTCAACGAAATATCACAATATCAAAAAACCCCAGCTAATACCCCTAACAAAACTAAATAAATAAACATGAAAAGGATTCCCAGTACCACATCGCCTGACGAAGCATTGGTACTCAGATGCAGAAACGCACGCGCCTTCGTAGCGATTATATATAGAGAAGTCATGTACATGTTCTAAAATATAATATATATATATATATATATATATATATATACATTCCTCACCAGTGAGAAAAAATGTATATTTATTAATATATATTTAATAGCTCTGTTATATTACATATTATATCAAGATCCGTTTGTTTTGTTGAAAAACAAACGAATCTCGATAAGTGATGTCACTAGGTTATTCGCCTAATTTGATATAATGTAACTCTGGTTTCTGAAGTCCAGTGGGCTTACTAGCGTCTAGAGCCATTTTCAATCACATGCTAACTTTAAAATACTCATCAAATGTGTTAGTAATGGTTATATTTGTTTACGGAGTCATCAACCACCATGTACAATGGATGTTTGATGAAATAATGTTCGGTGGATATAAATAGTATTCGTCCGGACATTAAGTGGAGAGACAAGAATAGGTAGCCGGTCGTTTTGTATTACAGGTGTCTACTAGGGCTTCTATCCAATGCCTGTTGCGGAAACCTTCTCTGCAATATTTGTACTTCTTCAACACCTATGTTGCCCATCTTGGGTTTATAATTTACCCATACCGACTAGACCTTAGTTACAGTTTCTGTAAAAGAACGTATAATCTGAGGTGTTGGCCAGTTCGAACAAGACCAGTCAGTCAGTTAAGTGCCATACGTGAAACACGCTTCGGCGATCATGTCTCGAAAGAGACATGACTGACTGGGCAGAAGATTATCCCGCAGTAGGTTGCCATTGCTTTCTGCGGTAGACTGGTTGCCGACCAAGGCTATAGAACCCAATCTGTCCTGTTATTTAACCCATAACTGGAAGGAAGAGACGGATTAATACCTTACCCAAGGGTATTTGCGCGGAAGTGAATGCAATGAATTCAGCTAGAATTTGAACTCGGCTCCCCGATTTCTCGTTCCGAGCCGATATCCACTGCACCACAACGCACATATTAATCACAATGCTCATTATTAGACTATATATATATATATATATATATATATTGGCAGGAATTTGGAGGCAACGGCTTTATACCCACAGGACTCCTTCACTAACCCTAGTTTAAGATACCAAACAGCCCTTCCTTGAGAATTAACAGAAAATAACTTATATCCACATATATAATGGAAGCACATAGGCAAGACTAGGAGCCCTAAAAAACTTGAGATAGATGTAATCTATGTTTGACAGAAAAAATTAAAATGTTGAAATTACAATACCAAAATATACTCCTAAATAAACGAAGGGAGATCATAAGTTTGTGTCGTCATAGAAATAAATATAAATTACAATAATTATCCTTTTATTCTTCCAATTAATCACAATAAATAATTTTTTTAATTTGGCTAAGCAGTTATTTCCCCACTACCTACCACTACTAAATCAAGGCTCAAGCCACATACCTCCCACTATCAAATAGGAAATTACTACCAAAAATCTTCTAGATTTACCATATAAAAAACCAATAATTCCAAACTCCTTCCTTTATTGAGCTAACCTTTGGGCTTAGAATTATTCTTCATTCTTTATTTATAAGGAGTTGAAAAATGCATGCCTTAAAATGACATGTTAAAAATGACATGTTAAAAATGGATATTTTTTATATATATACTAGTAGTATAGCCCGGCGTTGCTCGGCTGTAATGAAAGCTTTAAAACTAATCCATGGTCCTGGAGTTCAGACTCTTTGGACGTTGGCACGAAAGACTAAAAAACAATAGTTGTTTCCAGTTAAAGCGAAACCGTAGACTGAAAGAAAAATGAATGGATGTAAGTCAAATTTTGATTTCCTGGTATCAATATCAAATAAGATTTTTCGTCGTAAACTGAATTTTGAAAACCAAATAAGTCCTCTGAGTAAATGGTATAATGGCTGAGACTAAGAACTACAATTCTACCTACTCAGAGCCAAACCTGAAGCAAAAACTAAAATAAAAGGGTTGAAAAAATACAGACATTCAGGCAGATAAACAGACTCACACACAAACATCTTGCCTTTTATATAGATATATATATTATCGATTTTCTGCACTATTGTAAGAACTGCAACCTTGAAACTTTTGAATATCATGTCTTATGTCTTTGTCTATGAGTGTATCAAATTTGATTAAAATTAGACTATTTCTTCTATAACCCGATTTATTCGATTATCGATTTTCGATATTTATCGGGGATACCTCGACACAACACCTAGCTAAGAACACTCGCAGACGCTTATAGTACAACTGTGGAAATTTTCAAGAAAATCGGTTCAGATGTTTCGTAGTCTATAGGTAACGGACACACACACACAGAGACACACACACACAAAGTTCCATTTATAATAAGTTTAGATTAGATTTTCTATATTTATATATATATGGCGGTAAATGCTGGATTATATCCTCACAGAGGAAGAAGAAACTTGAGGCAACTTAAATGGAGTTCTCCAGTAGGCTGCTGAGAATCCCAAAAATTGGATATATGAGTAACAAGGAAATGAGACAATGGGGTTGGACATACTGAAAGCAAAAAAGACAGGAAATGGACGAATAACCCACCTAAAGAGTTTGTGCAAATGGTTGGCAGAAAAAAAAGATTAGAAGTGATAGCAAATGGACAAAACCCTACTAAGTGCTACAAAGGACAAACAATTTTGGAAACCCATGATCACCCACTTCCTAAAAGGACACAGAATTTACTCTCAAAATAAGTGGATACTTAGTAAGTATTAAACTTGAATCTTTCATACTTAATATTACATTTTATTTTACTAGTGTACGTCAAGCGGTACTCTTGATAAGTGTGTACGCGTGCACGTGAGCACGGTAGCGTTGACCGATCAATCAAACATGGACCTTATATTCTCTTCAACCATGTCTGAGAGACTGTCTATTTTTTTCCTGCCTCAATGTTTTTCTCACGCGTACACATATCAGGAGTAGCCAGGCTCACAGGTGTTCACTTAAGGGATACTACTGAGAGCGAATGAATCACGGATCATTTTACTCGACCGATTCCATTTTCTTTATAGTCACCTTGAGTAAACATAGCGTGAATATCTGACGAAAACCAAAAAAGAAATTTTAATTAAAATTTCGAACGTGTCCGAAAGGATTTAATTTTTTGTTTTTTGTTAAATAATAACAACAAAATTTCATCTTTCCTATTAATAATAGCATAACTATTTTCATGATAAACCTTTGTTTTTATTAAGTTTGAGCCCTTTGAACATCATGATATGCAGTTTTTTTTTGTTTTGTTTTGTTTTTTGTTTTTTGGCAACTGAGCGGAGGTACCTAAATTCGTAGTTTCTTTCTTCTGTTTGACTACAATCTCCATTTCATAGATGATAAAAAATAACAAATCGGATTTTCTCAACGATTTTCTATAAAAAATTACTTGTATAATTTATTTTTCGGTGCTTGGTTGAAAGAAGTATGCGTATTTTTTTTTTCTTTTCAAATGTTCGTTTTTACTTTTCGTAAGCGGGGAGGAAGTATAAGGATAATATTTTTCCAAATGAGTTTCTAAAAATCTGTGAGCGCCTTTAATCTGGGCGACAGAGATATTTTGGCTCCAACTCTGGAGGCGTTAATTAAAGGAATGTTTACACTGACCGGGACGATAAAAGCTAAGTGTTCAATAATATCGTTGTAGGTCATTTTAAGTAACTTGTGAATTTTCAGTGGCATACTTTTGGGTTGTCAAAGGAATTAGATTTCCTTTTTCTATTGCGAGATTTTTAATCGACCGCGGGCGAGTAAAGCAATAAATCTTAATCGCCCAATTAAGTTTTTAATCGACTGAGTTGATCGGACGAGTGAAATCTCAAAGGCTGACAAAGAGCAGTCCGGTAGTTGATTCACGCACCATAGTGTGAACTATTTGGGCATAACAGTGAAATTGTTATTAGTCTTTTTTTTTCTTTTTTTTTTAAATCATCACACCCCAAGCAAGGCATTCCACTGCCATTATTGCGCATGGGGCTACAAAGGGGAAGGTAAAGAGAAGGAGTGGTTAGACATAGGGAATGTCAGGAGGAAGGTGACAGATGACTAAGGATAGCGAGGATGAGGGTTGGGCAGATAGGAAGAGTGTTTGATAGAATGGGAGCAGGTTAGTGTGTTAGGAGGTGTCTATTGACCTTACATTTAAACTCCTGGAGATTGTAGCCGTCGGGGAAGCAATCGTATGGAAGGGAATTCCACAGTCGGGAAGTGCGAGGAAAGAAACTGTTGGAGTAGAAGTTGCGGTTGCATTTTATCGGTTTCACTGTAAAAGGGTGGGATCTAGTTGCTAATCTCGTGCAAATTCGTATTTAGGGGGCACCAGTGATCTAAGTTCATCGGAGCAGAAGTCTTGTTTTACTTTTGACAAAGTCAGCACGAAAAAGAAAATATGGTTAGTAAGTTTTGCGTTTAAATACCAGATCGGGTAGCCTCAGCAACTTAAGACTTTGCATTGTAAACAATTAACTTCTTAAACCCTAACTTAGACGCCCTAACAAGAGCTAGTCAATGAAAATGCAAAACTATCTCATTCGCTGTATGTATTTACATTTGTGGAAAAAGATTCAGGTGCCAACTTTTGTTATACTTAACTTATTATCTGGCTGATCTTTTCTAAATTTGCGATTTAAAAATGCGAGAAATATTTGCTTTTGGTAAAAGAATACTGACTCTAACATAGAATTATATGTCGGACTTCACCAAGCTGGAACGTTAGGCCAATACTGAGTATAATAAGTACCAATATACGTCGTGTTTTGCACATTTAAGAAGTTGTGTATTGTAAAATCAAAAGGTGTGTCATTTGTCGCATTCAGGCTGAATGTTTTTATTGCGTTAGCCAATAATTCCGGTCTGATAATATTTGCTGATTAGTTTCTCTTCTAAAACGAAAGAAGTATTCGCCTAATACCAAGATATTGTGGGAAGGACGACCGCATTAAAGGAAGATAATTTGGGTTTTCAATAAAGGCTGGTTATAAATGATCATCACTTATAATGCGAAGGAGATGAACGTCTGGGTGACAGGAAATGCTCGTGGCATATTTTAATTTTCCGCTGAGTGAGAAAGAAAGAAAGAAAGAAAGAAGTTGACCGAGATAGATAGATAGAAAGAAAGAAGCTGAGCGAGATAGAAAGAAAGAAAAAAAGAAAGAAGCTGAGCGAGATAGATAGATAGATAGATAGATAGATAGATAGATAGATAGATAGAAGCTGACCGAGAAAGAAAGAAAGAAAGAAAGAAAGAAGCTGACCGAGCTTTCCGCTGAGTGAGACAGAAAGAAAGAAAGAAAGAAAGAAAGAAAGAATTTGACCGAGAAAGATAAATTGAAAGAAAGAAAGAAATAAAGAAAAAAAGAAAGAAGCTAACCGAGAAAGATAGATTGAAAGAAAGAAGCTGGCCGAGAAAGAAAGAAGGAAAGAAAGTAAGAAAGAAGCTGAACGAGATAGAATGAAAGAACGAAAGAAGCTGACCGAGATAGATAGATAGATAGATAGATAGATAGATAGATAGATAGATGATAAGAATAAGGAAAAAATAAATAGATAGATAGATTCAGTTGATTTTAAGACATTAATTTATGTTGGATCATTTAATGTAGACTAGAATGTTATATGTGACGAACGAACTTACTATTCAGTCGTCATGGTCAACCTGACAAGAAGCGCTAACAATTACTACATCGTAAGTCCAAGAAGAATATAAACAAACAATGAAAAAAAAAAAGAATTTTGGACAAAAAAACATAAGTAAAGAGGGACACAGAAAGACAGATAAGTAAGATCAAAGAAAGAAGTAAATAGTAAGAATGAAATGAAGAAAGAGACAAACAGAAAAAAGTAAAAAAATAAGACAAAAAAAAGGAAAAAAACAATGAATGAAAGAATGAATCTTTCTAATTCTTTTTTTTTAACTTTCCAGTTAATATTGTATTATTTCCTTTCATAGCATTTTGTCAACAACCTTTCTCTTTATTTTTATTTCTTTCCTTCCTAATAATATTTGCTTTGATTCTCTTAAAAAGAAGAAACTCTTCTCAGTCCTTATTAATCAGGCCTGAAATGTTCCCTCAAAACCCAAAGACGACAAACATACAAACGCACAAGCAACTCAGATGCATATGTCTATTTTCCTTTACGGTGTACTTTTTGATTTGTCTCTTACAAAAAAAGCTTACGGTCAAATCAAGCAGAAAACGCCAGTTCTCGTCCGATCACTGAAGTTAAGCGCTGTTTAACCTCATCAGTTCTTACTTGTGAGACAGCTTGGGGACACTGTCCTAAAAACCGAAATACATTTAGATTCTAAACAACCCACAAATGGTTTCTTCTTCTTCCGTGTTCCCTTGTTCTTTCAGGACGTAGGCGATCATGGCCTTCCACGTCTCCCTATCCCTGATGGCTCTTATCACGCTTCCTCCTGTTACGTCACACAACACCCATTCTGCCAAAACATCTGCTCAGGCCAGTCAAGTACGTTACACGCTGTTTTCTCCTATCTCTACTTCTCTCTATCTGACTTGTTAGTAGCAGGTTCTCCAAACCCCACCTTTCTCATTCCATGTCCCAGGAAATGCAGCTGTCTCTTTCTGATGCTCAGTATTAATTTTCCTTTTCGTTTCCATCCTTTCCAAAACCTCATCAATGCTCACATGCTCGATCCATGATATCCGCAGCATCCTTCTGTAGAACAACATTTCAGTTGGTTCAAGTTTTTTCCTTCATCTTCGATTATATTGTTCAGCATTCATTGCTATATTGAAGAACTGACATCACATAGCAATTTCCTGTCTCTTAATACTTTACTCAGCTTCTGGAATGCGTCCTTTGCCATGTTAATTCGCCTTCGGATCTCTGTGTCACACTTTCCGTCTTCTGTTAGAAAACTTCCAAGGTATTAAATTTGTTTGGTTTATAAGCCTTATTAAAACAAATAAATCTTCGAAAGCAATATATCGCTAATTCCTTTTTTTTGAATCAGTGCTAGTAAAAAGTTATGTCAAATTCTCTATATGAATCCTAAAATCGGAACTCGAACATGTGTTTATACACCTTAACGGCTTGGCAATAAAAAAACAATTATGTCCTTTTTTTAATTACGTCGATATTGCAGGCCGAAAGTCACAATCAATTAGTTTCACCCTTTCTCGTTTCCACACACTTTCTCGACAAGCTTTCACACCGATCGGAAATTTATATTTTTTTGCGATTTTTCTTTAGTTGGTAAATCAACAAAGAGAAGAAAAAATGCTAAAATCAGCCATTGTTACTGTTGCGCTTAATTGTTATAGACGAGAATTGAGGTGAAGATTGAACAACGAGCAATTACCAAATTTTGCTGTTGATCAGAGATATTTGATTTCCTCATAACACTGAAACTTCAGGTCACAAGAATATGGATTTTTCTTTACATTAACTAAAATTGTGTTTTTGCACATTTTTAGTTCTTCATTTGTTTCACTCTTTACTATTTTCGAATGTTATTTTATCTCGCACTTCGTTATTGGCTAAATTCTTTTCTAATTATTTTGGTTTCATTAAAAAGTGCGAAGTATTTAAAGTAAGGCAGTAGAAAATATGAAAAGAGTTTACAGTAAGACATAAATATATTTAAAAAAAAAACAAAAAAACTTTAAAGGATTTTCAGAAAGACATGATAAAAAGTGAAAAAAAAAATTACAAAAGTCGTCATAAAATGTTTAAGGATGACGTAACACTTTAGAAGAGTTTACAAAAAACGTGATAAAAACTTTACAAAGTATTTACAAAACAATATATAAAGCTTAAAAGGTTAACATCAAAAAGTTTAAAAGGTTTGCATCAAAAAACGTTTAAAAGTTTTGCAGCAAAACATAAGCATGAAAACTATTTACAAAAACGACATGATAAAGGGATAAAAACATTATCAAAAAATGACATGATGAAGGTTGAAAAGATTATCAAAAATGACATGAAAATGTTTAAAAACATTATCAAAAAATGACATGATGAAGGTTGAAAAGATTATCAAAAAATGACATGATAAAGGTTGAAAAGATTATCAAAAATGACATGAAAATGTTAAAAAGATCATCAAAAAATGATATGATGAAGGTTGAAAAGATTATCAAAAACTGACATGAAAATTTTAAAAAGATCATCAAAAAATGACATGATGAAGATTTAAAAGATTATCAAAAATGACATGAAAATGTTAAAAAGATCATCAAAAAATGACATGATAAAGGTTGAAAAGATCATCAAAAATGACATGAAAATGTTTAAAAGATTATCAAAAAATGACATGATGAAGGTTGAAAAGATTATCAAAAATGACATGAAAATGTTAAAAAGATCATCATAAAATGATATGATGAAGGTTGAAAAGATTATCAAAAATGACATGAAAATGTTAAAAAGATCATCAAAAAATGACATGATGAAGGTTGAAAAGATTATCAAAAAATGACATGATAAAGGTTGAAAAGATTATCAAAAATGACATGAAAATGTTAAAAACATTATCAAAAAATGACATGATGAAGATTTAAAAGATTATCAAAAATGACATGAAAATGTTAAAAACATTATCAAAAAATGACATGATAAAGGTTGAAAAGATTATAAAAAAATGACATGAAAATGTTAAAAAGATCACCAAAAAATGACATGATGAAGGTTGAAAAGATTATCAAAAATCACATGAAAATGTTAAAAATATCATCAAAAAATGACATGATAAAGGTTGAAAAGATCATCAAAAATGACATGAAAATGTTTAAAAGATTATCAAAAAATGACATGATGAAGGTTGAAAAGATTATCAAAAATGACATGAAAATGTTAAAAAGATCATCATAAAATGATATGATGAAGGTTGAAAAGATTATCAAAAATGACATGAAAATGTTAAAAAGATCATCAAAAAATGACATGATGAAGGTTGAAAAGATTATCAAAAAATGACATGATGAAGATTTAAAAGATTATCAAAAATGACATGAAAATGTTAAAAACATTATCAAAAAATGACATGATAAAGGTTGAAAAGATTATCAAAAATGACATGAAAATGTTAAAAACATTATCAAAAAATGACATGATGAAGGTTGAAAAGATTATAAAAAATGACATGAAAATGTTAAAAAGATCATCAAAAAATGATATGATGAAGGTTGAAAAGATTATCAAAAACTGACATGAAAATATTAAAAAGATCATCAAAAAATGACATGATGAAGGTTGAAAAGATTATCAAAAATGACATGAAAATGTTTAAAAGATTATCAAAAAATGATATGATAAAAGAATCTATCCTTGTTCATACCAATACGCCTGCAGACCTCAGTTTCGCACTTTCAGTATTCTCTTAGACACTCCCTGGTATTTTTATTTCAGTGTCTCCCAATAAAACAAATAATTAAAAGAAATGGTCCTTTTCGTTGATACCGTTTTATGTAGTAGCGAGGGGTTTCAGAAACGACACAGAACGCAATAAAACAAAGAATATGGGGTACGTATTTATAAAAAAAAGTTTAAAGGACTCGCAAACAAAACCTTGATAAAAAATGTTTTATATTTACGATATGACATTAAAGAAATTTTATAGGTCAGCTGATAACTTGATAGCTATGATGATTTCATAAAGCATTTTCCTTTATGAATCAGATCAAACGAAAATGTGTTTCGGTTTTTCACTTTTATCATCGGTCTGTTTAAATAAACTGTAGAATCTGATTTTTCTTTATAAAAGCACAGAAATCTCACTCAAATATAATAAAGTGTTAGTATTTAATTTGCCTCGCAATGTCACTTTTATAAGTGTAAGTTTACACAATGCGATTATCTCGTATTCTTGGAGATGGTCATGAGAGTCAAGTGATAGCACAATTTTTTTTTATTTTCTTAATAAATTTTTTTAATAATTTTTTTATTTTTTAATAACTTCATCCTATTTATTCAAGCCAAAAACCGCTATGATTTATTTGTCAACACGTCTGTTAACGTTTCTATGGAGAAATTCTTTTCTTTTTTCTTTTTCTTTCCTTTCTTTTTTTTTCTTAGCTTACTTCCCTGTCAACTACCCCTTCCCACTTCTTTCTTTATCTTTCTATTTCTTTTTCTTAGAGCCAGACAAGGATGAATTTTAACTTACAACCCAGTTTAAAAGTAAGGTTTTCCAAAATCTACAAATAGACATTGATTTCTGTCTACTGTCTTATTAGTCCCACCCCTTTAATTTTTCTGTGATGTATATTTCTTTTTTGGACTTCCGCCGATAAAATATTTGTCTTTATTTTTAAATAAAAAGTTACCGAGGATACATGAAATCTCTCCTAAAGGTTTCATGTAGAAATGGCCATACAACTGATTTGAACGTCGAAATTTATTTTATTATATATATATATATATATATATAAATTAATATAATAACACTCTCTCAAAGAACAAAGCATATTTGTCATTCCTTTTTCTTTTAGCTATTTCTTTCCCTCGGTGAAATAAAGCGTTATTAAATGGTGGATATGTTAAGAAATTAATTAAAATCAGCCTTATTCTTCATTTTTGTCAAAAATTCACAATGACGTGTGAAATCCAGGTTTCCCCAATAGAAAAAAGGATTGACCATGTGCTTAACGAAAAAGTCTAAACCAGATTTCACAAGTAGATGTTAAAATGATTTTTGACGAATAAGAGCAATTTGCAAGACCGAAAAGAACTTCGCGAGTAGTGCAAAAAATCTAGATTACAATAAAAGGAGTTCATCAACGTCAATCAGTCAGAGAGTGTCAGATGGGAACCGCCAGACAAACTTTTAAAATGTAACCAACTTTCTCCTTATTTCTTTCAACAATTACTACTACGAACATTTTGTACCAACTCTTGATACCTTAACTTCCTCATTGAACATTAATTTCTACGAAGTCTTGTTATTCCTTCTTTTAATAAATTTCTATTTTAAAAAGCAAAATGTATATTTTATATACTATACCACACTATTCCATCCTTTCGACAACCAACCTTCTGATGAGAATTCTGATGATAGATAATTCTACATAAAAATTGTAAGATGTAGGGAGTTTGGTTAAGTATGACACAAGACCGAATCAAAGAATAATTAACCAGCTCCCTACGTTACAGATATAATACTGCTCATATTGGGGGAAATACAAATAAGACAACGTTTCTGCCATAGTTCTTTCCTACTGGAATATTAATAGGCGCTTATTCTATATATAATACTTAGTATCGTAAAACTCTCTCGGAAAACAAAATATGTGTGTCATTATTTTTTTTCTTTCGTTCCATCCGTGAAATATATTGTTATTAAATCGTAGACAAAATAATACCCAACATGGGGGAAATGAAAATGAGAGAATACACCTTTCTCCCATAGTGCATTTATTATAACCAACTTAATTGGAGTCTTGTTCTGTGCAAGCTTAATTTTACTAGAAATTATTATGTATACAATATGAAAAAACAAAATAAAAACTATAATATCTAAAGTATAAAAAAGAAACAATGAAAGCTATACTTGTTTCGTAAGATTGTATATCTTGGTTAAGATTTCACAACATAAAATAAATTCCGATTTATCGAAATTTATTTTTATGGTTCCGATTGGCTCCAAGCAAACTTCTTGTTTACCTTGGCAGGCAATAATTTGGTTTATCAGAGAATCACGAAATAGAATTTAAAGCGCAGTATTTATTGAATCAAGAAAAAAAATCATGAAAGATCTGTGCACTCTGCTTATTGATTTAAAAAGAAACTATCTTTTTGTATTTTTTTCTAAAGATAATATTGTTTATTTTTCTTAATTTTTACTGCAGTTGTTATTAACTTTTTCTTAACAATCTGTTTATTTTTGATCACGCCTATTCTATTTGCTCTGCTGCCTTTCGGTCCGTTTTTATTCTTATTTTTTCTCTCTTTGCCTTTCTCTTTTTGACTTTCACTTCACAATCCAGTTTCTCTTCTTGTATTCCTTCCTCTGTGTAATATAAACAAGCTGTGTAAACGGCCTCCTAGTTTTTCATCATGTTAGACGCATCACAACGCCATGTTACCAAATGCAATATAAACAGTTTATTTAAACGGACAGTGATTTTTTTTACTAGTTTGTAGTACTAGAAAATAATAAAAAAATTCACCGCTTTATGGGATTAATCCTCAATTATTTTTTGCTGAGAGAAATATGAGGGAGAGGCTAGAAAAAACGACAGACATAACTTATCTTAAATATTGTTATCTAGGTACCTTCGCTCATTTTTTGTTACCTGAATTTAAATTAAAATAAATAAGTTTTTTTTTAGCTTCAAAATTAGCTTTAATTGGAAGCCTAGAGATTAAATTTAGTAATACCAGTAAGCGAAATACACTGGTGTATTTTAAACCGAAATTATATTGATTGGAATCAAAAACTGTTCTTATTAAAAAGATAAAATTGAATTTTTCCGCCATTTTTGATTGATCGACACATTTCGTAATCAGTAACCAAATTTTGGTTTTAAAAAGAAAATATACTTCGCTGACACGTTAGTTAAGTCAATTTTTTAAATTGAAACTTATCTTAATCTGATTTCAAATAACTAGTAATTGCTTACTACCTGAAATGTACGATAAAAGCTTTTTTTAGCTACGATAGTCCTCTTATATCAGTGTTAATGAAGGTGACGAATGACTTAATGGCAGCCAGAAACTGTAAGAAAAGTATGTCGACCAAATACACTAGGGTCAAAATAAATGTGGTTTTCCATGTAAGGGAAATAAGCCAAAACGATTTTTAACTTCTAAAATCAATATGACCCCTATGGAAACTTGTTATGACCACTATGAAACATCGTAATTAATAAAAAAGAACCTATTTGCACACGGAAAAAATGTTTTTACTTATTTTAAAAAATATAGCTGTAGAAAGATTTTTATTAAACTTTTCATTTTTCGATATAATTTAATATAAAAATATAGATGATTTGTATTCCCCAAAGAGTCTTGATTTTAACTAACAATATTATAGCTCGCAGTCAATTAAAATTTATCAAACTTTCATAAAGTTTTGTGGAGAGGCTAACAGATTTTAAAAAATATATATTTTTACAAAGAATTAAAACAAAAATAATAATTTTAAAAATAGTTTCATTCATTTGTAACTGAGTACTGAAAGTTTCATTAAAATCCGACAATTATTTGACTTTTGTGAGAATTTCCAAATTAATGTCTTTGTCATCGGAAAAACGTGGATGACGTAATCATTACGTTTTCCATTGTAAATATTTGTAACGTTTTGGTTACCCGCTAACTCAAATCAAAACAAAACTTTTGGCCAAAAGTTCGAACATGTTAGAAGGGATTAAAAAAATTTTAAGAATAAATTAAAATTATTTGATCTTTCCTCTTAATAATATTATAAACATTTTGATGATAAAACGTTCGTTTTTATTTAGTTTTGGACCTTTTTATTTATAATATGCTGTTTTTTAGCGATTTAATGGAGGTACCTATATGTTATTTCTTCTAAATGTACAAATGTTTGAATTTCCTTAAAGATATAAATAAAGCAACTCTGTAGGAATACACGAAACAATGTGCACCAGAAATCAAATGATGGACTTACAGAGAAAGGGAAGGAAGATGTGTGGAATTTGATCACTTTTTCTCATAGGATTTAGCATTAAGTAAAGTGAGAGCTTAGTGCGACGAAGAACTACACTAATTGAATATTAAGGAAGTCGTTAAACAAGGAATGTTATAATAAGCAAAGAATTCCAACACCTGGTTTATATTTGTTGTAGTTAGACGTTTTTCTCAACTACTAGTAATTGAGTTTGAGATTTGTTTAACGGCATATCAACACGTCTATGGGTTATTTAATGCCAAAAAGGTGGGGTTTTACGGTATTTTTTTAATATTCAATTGTAGTGAGTAGGTTGATTTAGTCAGATTTTGATAAAATATTTATTTTTATTTATTTTTATTTTTAATTTAGAAAACTGAAAATCTCTTCTACTTTTGTATTCAAAAATGTATTGCTGGTAATTTTTTCCTTCAAAAATTTATTATGGTAATAAGTTTTTTCTTCAAAAATATATTGTTGGTAATATTTTTTTTTCAAATATGTATATATATTTTTATAAAAGTCTATTTTTATGTAAATATTTCTATAAAAGTCTATTTGTATCAGTCAGTTAGTTAAGTGCCATACGTGATACACGCTTAGGCGATCATGTCTATTTCGAGACATGACTGACTAGGCAGAAGATTATCCCGCAGTAGGTTGCCATTGCTTTCTGCGGTAGACTAGTTGCCGACCAAGCGCTATAGAACCCAATCTGTCCTGTTATTTAACCCATAACTGGAAGGAATAGGCGGATTAATACCTTTCCCAAGGGCATTTGCGCTTAAGTGAATGCAACGAATTCAGCTGGAATTCGAACTCGGCTCCCCGATTTCTCGTTCCGAGCCGATATCCAATGCACCCCAACGCATACCCTATTTGTATACTTTAACTATAAACTATTTGCCCATAGCTGTTGGGACGCTAAATCTGGGTCAGGGTGGACCTGGGAACAACTGCAATTCAAAGCTAATTCCATGCACCTTACAACCTTTCAATCAGAGGCCTTCCTGCTGGATGCAGTTTACTATGGACCACTATTAGTACTGCCACAAATACGACTACGAAAACCACTACTACTACCGCTACTACTGCTGATGACAAAGCAATTTACTCTCTTTAGCATACGGATTAAACGTGCAAAGCGCCTACAAAAGGTCCCCCCGCTAGAACACGAAATTTGTTCGCAACTGATTCGTCGAAATATGCTGTTCACAGCTGGAAATAATCGCTTTCAATTCTCCGAAGATCTTTAAGGTGAAAAATAACTAAAACAGTGAAGCAAGAATATTTCCTTCTTCATATGGCTCGGTACTTAACGCTCACCTCTAAAACATTCATTAAGTACCTGTAATCTCATTACTGATCCAGGTGTTTACTGATATTTTTTGCGATTCTAGAAGCCCATCGATAAATTATCGTTACATTCCTCGTGAGAATACCAGCTCCTAGAATCATCTTCCAAGTAGGGCAATATTGAACATTTGAATATTTGAAACCAAAGTTTACGAATCCCCTTTTTCAGTATTTTATATCCAAGCAAGGCAATAAAGCCACTAAGCGCAAGGTGGTTACTGAATGTTAAAGAATATGAAAAAGAGAAAAAACATTTTTAGTAAGATGAACCAGTAAAAAACAGGAATTAAAAAGATAGATAAATGTGTCTATATTTCTGAGATGAGGAAGTATTTACAGTATTTACATTATTCGGACTATTGTCCTCTTCTTTGTTGCCATTTCTATGATGTTTCAGCCATTGTATGCCCTGGCCTTCTTCAGGTGATAGGAATTTCGAACCGAACCCTTTATTAAAATCACCGGGGTATATGAACTTCATACCTTGCGTACTAGTGCCTCTTATGGTAGTCATGAGTTATCTCCCTCTAACCCTTTAAGTTACTTGTTCACCACTGCTGTAGGCTGGTATTGAACTCACAAAGTCAAGTCACAGGAACTAAGCAACGTCAATACCCACAACAGAAGTTTCGGGATAAACTATTTACCCATAGTTGAGACCTTAACAGGTGCTAACACCCCGGGTCAGGGTGGACCTGGAAACAACAGCAATTAAGTAGGTGGTTCCCTACTCTTCACAACCTCCCAAACAGAGGTCTTGCTGTCGAATGTAGTTTATTGTTATACCCAGGGCCGAAACTTTTATTAGGGGAACAAAATTTAGCAAGCCATAAAAAATAAGCCAAACTATACCTGGGTATATTTTGCGAGAGTGGCTTAAACTGAATTACTTTATCCCTATTTCTGTCATGTAACCATGGTGTTTCGGGGGAATCTAATGATTAAGGAGGCTAGTCTGGCTGATCATTCGTATTCGAGAGAGATTTCGATCATCACAAGGGATCACATACAAAATTCGACATTAAATAACTGACAAAAAAGTTGAAATGTAGTAAAATCAATTGGCAAATTTTAAAGAAAGATCCTGAGTCCAAATTTAATTTTGATTGCAAAATTTAACAAAATCGAGTAAGCAAATTAATTTTTTTTTTAATCATTTCACCCCAAGCAAGGCATTCCACTGCCACTATTGCGCTTGGGGCTACATAGGAGAAGGTAAATAGGAAGAGTGGTTAGATATAGGAAATGCCAGAAGGGAGGATGATAGATAGATGGGTGGGTGGGAAGAGTGTTTGAAAGAATGGAAGCGAGTTAATTTGTTAGGAGGTGTCTATTGACCTTACATTTAAACTCCTGGAGATTGTAGCCGTCGGGGAAGCAGTCATGTGGAAGGGAATTCCAGAGTCGGGAAGTGCGAGAAAAGAAACTGTTGGAGTAGAAGTTGCGGTTGCATTTTATCGGTTTCACTGTAAAAGGGTGGGATCTAGTTGCTGATCTAGTATCTCGTGCAAATTCGAACCTAGGGGGCACCAGTGATCTAAGTTCATCGGAGCAGAAGCCGTGAAAATATTTATAGAAGAGACACAGGGAAGCCAAGTCGCGCCGGTGAGAGAGAAACTGCAGGCGGTCTGCCAAGTCAGTATCGATCACATTACAGACCTTCCGCTGTACCTTGTCAAGAAGCCCAAGGAGAATAGCAGGGGCACCCGACCAGATATGGCAACAGGAAATTTATTTCCTTTCCTTTCACTTTTTTATTGCTTGTATATTTTACGTTACGTTACACCTTTTTTTATTTTTCAATTCACAATGTTTTTGCTTCCGATTCTTTTCATCAATTCTTTATTTCTACTTTGATGAAATGATTTAATAAAGATGGGAGCTGAGATAAATCCCCAAAATACAAATGAAATAGAAAAAATAGATATTTTTCTTAAAATCGATAACCTATCAACTTACTTCAATTTAAAGGAACCCGTTTATTAAAATCCACGGTTTTGCTCTCGATTTAGTCATGTTATGAATTTTTAAGACTATAGCAGTTTATTTTTAATGGGTTCACGGTCTTGATTCGATATTCCTGTTATTTCAAACAGCATAATTAGTGAAAATGTACCTAGAAATTAAGACGTTCTTATAAAAAAATAAAATTATGTCCAGGCAGAAATCGATCTATATTCATTTTTTTTTCACCAGGGAAATCAGTTTTTTCATTATCCAAAGCGTATTTTGTCAAATAGATCATAGGAAACTATGATAAAGCAAAACCTAATGTCTTACTACAGGAATGTAATTCTCTCGCTGGTCTATATTACGATGTCTATTTTATTTTCGTACGCGAACATAAACAAAATAATTTATAGTTGGCTTATTTTAACCCGCCCGACATTATTTCATACTGCTATAATCGGTATTTGAAGTGTTCACGCGTTTGAATTGACATCATTTTTAACTCAAACAGTGAAATTAATATCAACCTCTATAGAAATTAGTAACAAAAAATATGACTTCTGATAGTAATCTAGCCTGTATTCCTTATTACACTAGTGTGATACCCTGCACCGGACTGCTGCCCTCAGGCCAGATCCTGGTCGAAACGGCACCAGATGTGACGCCTCAGGCCGGGCTCAGCTTTTAGAAGTACTTGAAAAATAATAAAATTATTATTTTTTTCCTAAGCTCACATCGCGTGAGGCAATAGAACTCTAATAATATTGCCAGTATCCATTTCTCTCTCCGTTGTTTTAAACCAACCAAAGGAAAGTATCCCCGCGGGAGAAGGGAAAGCATCACCGTGGGAGATAGTGTCACACCAGAAGAGACATGTATTTAGCCTTATATTAATTCTCTCGAAAATAAGACATTTGTGTTACATATCTTCTCAGAAAGCCTACGAAAGTTTCTAAAGAAATAAACTGTTATCATCAATTTATTTTATAACATTACGAAAATGAAATCTATGCGTGCGTTTGATTTTTCATACAAACTTTATGTGTGCTTTGGTAAAGGCAACATGATTTATTTTTAAAGTAATTCTCATATACTTGCTCTGTGAGGTGAAAAAAATACTGCCAATATCTTGTTACTAAGATGTTCGTCTGAGAAAACAGCGCTCATGCCGTTAATAGTGAGTTTTATATTCTGCAGATGCATTTCGGAAAAGAAGCCACAAATTGAAACAAATCAACCCACGCTTTCCCTCGAAACATTTGAAGAGAAACCTCTTTGCACCATTCTTTTTCTTTGATCTTATGTGAAAGCGATGATTGTTAAGATTATTGTAAATAAGAAGGAATAAATAACTCTCAGAGACGTTGGCGATCATAGCTCTTCCACAACGCCCTACAAATTTTAATTCCCTTCCCGTCGTATATTCACAAAAGCTCAGTCTTCCCATGTTGTTTTTGCCTTGGGTACGTCATGTGTGCGTCAAATTCTCTAAGCTTTCTTTCTTCATTATGTATCTAAGAAGTATCCGTTGAGTTTAAGCATAACTGCCTTTTTGTTTGCATTTTCCTTAATATTTACCCGTCGATTTCGTCTTCTGTCTACGATATTCCTGCCATTTTTTTTATAGAAACACATTTTTATTGCCTAAAGTCTTTCCTTCATATTTTAGTTGATTGACTATCATTAATCATGAAACATGGAAATTTGTAAAGATTTTAAGTAAAGAGTAGAATTTAAAGTTTTTAAAATGTTGTGCCGCTAATAAGTTTTTTTTTCTTTCATAAAAAAAAAAGAATATTCATCTTTGTAAATTTCATAGAACAATGTCCTTCCCTTTTTCGAGTATTATATTCTGTTATCATTCATATAACATACTGCCATGTGTGGCGTCTCTGATTTCTTGTGGTTTATCGGCATTTCGTCAAGCACCCCATGATGCGTAAGAGAATGAATGAATGACTGATAATTTTCTGTCAATTCATTTATCTTCTTCTTCTATGTGCCTTGTACTTTCAGAACGTAGGCGATCATGGCCTTTCACGTCTCCCTATTCCTGGTGGCTCTGAGCACACTTTCTCCTGTAACACCACGCAACCCACGTTCTGTCATCCACCAACTGAGGCCCTTCAAGTATGTTATCTTCTGCTTTCTCCTGTCTCTTTCCACTCTATCTGGACTGTTAGTATCAGGCTTTCCAAGCACTCCTTCCTCATTGCATGTCCCAGGAACTTAATTGTCTCTTCCTGATGCTCGGTATTAATTTCCTTTTTTTTTCCCCATCCTTTCCAAAACCTCATCATTCTTTATATGCTCGGTCCACGATATCCGCAGCATCCTTCTGTAGAACCACATTTCAGCTGCTTCTAGTTTTTCCTTCATCATTGAGGATATTGTCCAACATTCACTGCCATATTAAAGGAACTGATATCACATAGCAATCTAGTATTCTCTTTTTTGTTTCTAGTGAACGTTTCCTGTGTTTTAATACTTTAATCAGCTTCTGGAAAGAGTCCTTCGCCATGTCAATACACCTTCGGATCTCTGTATCGCACTTTTCGTTTTCTGTTACAAAACACTTCCCAGGTATTTATATTTTCTAACTGTATTTGGGATTTTGGACTACTCTTTTTGCCGATGGCCATGCATTCGGTTACCTTGCAGTTTATTTGTAGTCCTTTCTTGTCACTCTCTTCAGCTATCTTCTGTAGGAGGTCTTGTAGTTCCCTTTCCGTGTCTGCAATCAGCACTGTATCGTCTGTGTACCGTTTATTATTCAAATTGTGGCCTCCGATTAGAAATCCTGGCATAATATCTAGGGTCCTCAAAATAGTCTCGCTGTACAAGTTGAACAGATCCGGTGAAAAGACGCATACTTGATATATTTCATGACAAAAGAAGTGTCATTTCTTGGATGAATCGAAAGAACGAAGGAGACAGAGACGAAGATGTCAACAGATTAGTTAACTACCCATCACCACACGATGTTCTAAATCACTAAGGACCCTGACAGCGATGCGTCAAAATCACGTTTCTATTTTTACAATCATGTTGTTTTCCTACGTTTTTAGTCTTATATTAAAAGTTAAACAAGAACAATTAATAAATCAGAATTCCATACCGACATAGTTCAAACCACTTCCAAATTGTTTAAGTTATCAAACATCTGGCCAGTACGACAGGACTTGTCATTTTGGTCTCACCTATGAATTCGACAGCATCTAACATCCACTTAGATGTTTCTTTCGCTGCAGAACTGCTCTGGATGGCTTCCGTACATTGAATTTAAACATTTTCACATTATGAGATTGACTTAATGAGATACAAGATATATGGTATACAACTGATGGAAGAAAATGTTCAAGTGAAGCTGTAAAAGTTAGTATCCAGTCGTAATGAGACCTACGTTTTAGAGTTTTCTTGATAGAGGTATTTACCACCAAACCTGCGATAGGGCAGATGCTCATGGTGGATACGACACAAAGTCATTTCATGTGAGGTTTCCGAGCCCGTAAGCACAGCCAAAAACATCCCTAAAGATACATTTGGTACAGTCAAGACAAGACTCTGTCTTTCGTCGAAGCCTCGGTTGGGTTCCTCTCCGCCCGAAGGCGAATAGTCCAACAAAGTAACGAACGCCCCAAAACTAGATTTGTATTGACGTAATAGTACACCTTTTCTCTTAATTAACTCCTGACATTTGTCGTTAACTGCTACCTTTACTACGTCTAATTATGTAAATTCAGCGCTGACGTCTCTACAAGCAAGTCGTAGCAGAAAGCACTCTTTTTAATAGTCAGTCCTTGCTGCCGGATGCAGTTTACCGTCATGCCCAGGACCCATATCTGGTCAGTACCTAGATGGTTAACCACTTAGAAATATCAGGTGCAGTAAGCTTAATCTTGCGAATGGTGTCATATACACCGGCTCAGAACTGGAAATCCAATTACGTTACAGTTCTATTCCCTTACGCACATATACTCTTTTCTTCTCCCAACTATGGGTTAATTAGTAAGACTTGTATCATTTAATCATTAATGTATAAGTAAATTATTATTCTCTGTAAAATAATTTGTTGAAATCTAAAAAAAATGTATAATAACCTAGAAAAGGTTGAAGTTGGTATCACTTAAGGCACATATACTCTTTTCTTCTCTCAACTAAGACGTAAGATTTAATCATTAACGTATGAGTAAATTATTATTCTCTGTAAAATAAGTAAATAATCTAAAAATATGTATAATAACCTAGAAAAAGTTGATAAGCTCTCATAAACAAGTCAGTCAATTCATTTCAAATGAAAACCATCTCATAATTTTAGGTAATATAGTATGCGCGTCAATTTAAATAAAACTTGTTTCTTTTTTTATATCTTCAGTTTCTGCATTTGTTTGAAGTTGAATGGGAAGAATACAGGTGTATAGCGTTTCTATCTTTCGGAAAATCGCAACTTTTTAATCAAATCAGCTGAAATCTACACCTTTGAAATAGATCAATATATTTACAATTTAAATATGAAGTGTTCTAACAGGAGATGGAAAGTGCGACGCAGATATCCGAAGGCGAATTGGCATAGCAAAGGACGCGTTCCAGAAGCTGAGTAAAGTACTAACACAGGAAATTTTCAATAGAAACAAAGAAACGAGTGCTGGATTGCTATGTAATATCAGTTCTTCAATACGGCAGTGATTGTTGGACAATATCATCGAAAATGAAGACAAAATTGGAAGCAGCGGAAATGTGGTTCTACAGAAGGATGCTGCGTATATCGTGGACTGAGCATGTAAGCAATGATGAGGTGTTGGGAAGAATGGCAACAAAAGGGAAATTAATACTGAGCACCAGGAAGAGACAACTGAAGTTCCTGGGACATGCAATAAGGAAGGAGGGCTTGATACTGACTGGCCAGATAGAAGGAAAGAAAGACAGAGTAAAGCAGCGGATAACATATTTGCAGGGCCTGAGCAGGTGGATGACGGAACGTGGGTTGCCAGGAGTAACAGGAACATACTAAGAGCCACAAGGGATAGGGAGACGTGGAGAACCATGATCGCCTACGTTCTGAAGGGACAGGGCACATAGAAGAAGAAGAATATTTTTCCTCTAACCAACCCCTACTTTTATCCGGAAAAAAACTAAGGAATAAGGATCGTAATTCGCGATGGCCCAAAGGTTGTTACAATAATAATAATAATAATAATAAAATGTGAGGGCAACTGTCCAAGCATATACAACACAAACAATTATTATTTCTTATCCAAGAAGTGCAGACGTGTCAGATTTTGTTTTATATCAATCAAGTCTTTCAATGACTGATATTTTTCTTATGAGTGATGCACTGTGTTTTAATGCTAAGTTTTATAGCATCCCATTTGTTGTTTGTTTTGGTTTCGAAAGATACATTTCGTACACTGATTGAAAATTATATTAGAACTGTCTGAAACTTCTTTATTGGATGTGTCCATTTAGATTATGAATGATCATGACTCTCTACAACGTCCAGTTTCTTGTAAGTATAAGTTTGCTAGGCTATTCAAATGCTAGGCTATTCAAATGGCAACAAAGATGAGGAGAATAGTCGGAATAATGTACATACTGTAAATACTACCTCATCTCAGAAATATAGACAAACTAGCAGTATAGCCTGGCGTTGCTCGGGTATACTGAAAGCTTTAAAACTAATCCATGGTCTTGGAGCTCAGACTCTTTGGACGCTGGCACGGAAGACTAAAAAGCAATAGTTGTATCCAGTTAAAGCGAAACCGTAGACTGAAAGAAAAATGAATGGTCTTAAGTCAAATTTTGATTTCCTGGTATCAATATCAAATAATTCTTTCGTAGTAAACTGAATGTTGAAGGCTAAATAAGTCCTCTGAGTAAATGATATCATGGCTGAGGCTAAGAACTACAAGTATACCTACTTAGAGCCAAACCCGAAGCAAAAACTAAAATAAAAGGGCTGAAAAACTGATTTTGATCAGACCCGGTATCTTGCCTTTTATATCTATATATTATCGATTTTCCTGCACTATTGCAAGAAGTGCAACCTTGAAACTTCTGAATATCGTTTATATCTTAGTCTATGAGTGTATCAAATTTGATTAAAATCGGACCACTCCTTTTATAACCCGATTTTTTCGATTATCGATTTTCGATATTTATCGGGTGTACCTCGACACAAAACCTAAGAACACTCGCAGATGCTTATAGTACAACTGTGTAAATTTTCTATAGGTAACGGATAGACACACACACACACACACACACACACACACACACACACACACACACAGACAAAGTTCCATTTATAAATAAGTTTACATAGATTAGATAGATACTATTAAATACTGTTGCGGAAATACTGTTGACCAATCAAATTTGCACACGTGCGCAAGAGTGGATGCGCACGTGAACGCAAGCAGCATACGTGTGAACATAGATTTTTTCGTATCTAACATCAGTGATTTTTTTAATGATTATAATGCATTGAAGATGTTAAATGATCTATTAGTTAACATAAAGCGTTTGGCTTTACTTTTATGACGGCTTTCTTTGCTCAGATTTACAAAGAATGATTATGACTCGATTTGACTCGAGATAAACACATCTGTATTGACTTCAATGTTTGTCTTATTCAAATTTATCTGGTTTATCCTTTGATATCAGGGATTTTATTTTAATCGTGTCACCCCAAGCAAGGCATTCCACTGCCACTATACCGCAGGAGGATACATAGAAGGGATTGGGTATAGGAAATGTCAGAAGGAGGGTGATAGACGACTTAGGATGTACATAGGGAGAGAGTTGGAGAGAGTGGGAGTGAGTTAGTGTGTTAGGAGGTGTCTATTGACCTTACATTTAAACTCCTGGAGGTTGTAGCTGTCGGGGAAGCAAGCATGCGGTAGGGAATTCCACAGGCGTGAAGTGCGAGGAAAAGAAGCTGTTGGAGTAGAAATTGCGGTTACATTTCATCGGTTTCACTGTAAAAGGGTGGGACCTAGTTGCCAATCTAGTATCTCGTGCAAATTCACATCTAGGGGGCACCAGTGATTTAAGTTCGTCAGAGCAGAAGCTATGAAATTATTTATAGAAAAGGCACAGGGATGCCACGTCACGCCGGTGAGAGAGATACTGCAGGCGGTCAGCTAAGTTGGTATCAATAACATTACAGATTCTTCGCTGTATTTTGTCAAGAACCCCGAGGAGAATAGAAGGGGCACCCGACCAGATGTGGCAGCAGTACTCAATACACGGGCGGATGGTGGATTTATATAATTGCAGCATAGATTCAGGCGGAAAGAATTTCCGAGCCCTGCACAGAGAGCCGACCTTCATAACTGCGGATTTATCAATGGATTCAACGTAGTCATTCCACTTGAGGTCCGCTGAGAGTGTCAGGCCAAGCAGGCGCACTGATTTACTCTCTGGGAGGCTAGCCTGTTCCATGCTAATGGGAGGGAGGTGCGGTTGTCTTTGGAATATATTAATTTTCAAGACAAGAGTTTGAACACAAAACTGTCAAGGAAATCCATATATTTTCATCAACCCTTTAATACAATAGGTCAGGGGTAATAATTTAAGAATAATGGGTAATACATATTTCACCGCACAATGATGACCTGACGGCTCGTCTATTGGGTCATCATTGTGCGGTGAAATATGTATTCCCCATTGAAATTGTAGCATATCAAAAGATTTTTCTGAATTATATTACTCTGTTAAATGAAATAAATGAATTTAAAATTGATTTCTTTTGAGTTGGTGTCTATTGGAATTTACCTGGATAATATGCCAAATGCTCTACGTTATATATATATATATATATATATATATATATATACATATATATATTGTAATAGTTGTTATAATGGTTTATAAATTCATAGTATCACTACACAAAAAGTTTCGCGTTTCGAAGCTAACCTTGTTTTTGGTTGCTTCGCATCGGGTAAAGAAGTTGGAATTCAAATTATCTGGTGAAGAAACGGTTTGTTTGTGGTGAATATGCTTTTTTAAGGTGAAAGTGGAGTTGGGAGCTTATTTGGAATTCTGCTGGCCTTATTTAAGTCTTAGAGTTAGGTGTTGGGAGTGGTGGTTAAGTTCAGGACAGATTTCCTATTTATCTAGTCTGGATGAAGTAGTAGTGGCGTTGTTGTTAATGATATGAGTGGTGTGTGATTTTTGGATGGTCTAGTCGATTCTTTTATGGTTTTTAATGTGCTGCTATTTAGTTTAGAGGATATGTGTTATTTAGTTTTAGGCTGGTCACTTTTTTGTTTAGTTTTGTTTATTTTGTATTTGGGATATATGGTTTTTTTGTGCAGTGTCGATAGTTTCTTTTATTTTTCTACCATTTACAGGTCGATGGACTTATTTACGGGTAGATGGACTTATTTACGGGTAGATGGACTTATTGTTGGTGTGGTGTGGGGTTTGTTGTCTTTTATTTCTACGTTTTTGTTCTATTTATTAATAGGGTTGATTATGTGTATTTATTGCATTTTTTGGGGGGTCGTGTGGATGGGGTGCTTTTTCGTTTATTTAAATTTTAACGAGAAATATTTGCGATGTTTGAATAATGCTGCTAATTCGTCTCTTCGGTTTAATAGTTCGCTACTGTTGGGGTACTTTAGAATGTGTAGCTTTTCACTTAAACATAAAGGGCAGATGTCGTCAAGTGATTTGCAAGATTTAGTTTTTTCTAGGATTTTCCATTTTACTTTGGGTTTCTGTTTTGAATCCTTTAGCTTCCAAAAGTATATAGAAAGGGATGTTTGGTTTCGGTATAAATTGTTTTTGAATGAAGTTAAGTGCATGTACCAGTGCTGCTTAAAAGTGTTCTTAGTTGATCTGATATACACTTTATTTATAGTTGGATTTTCAATAGATGTTATGTTGCATATATAAACAAGCGGTGTGGATATAGAAGAATGCTGTACATAAAGTGGTAGGATAACTTTCTAGGAGAGCACTAAATATATATGTTTATAAATACATATAGTGCAAATGTAAGTCAAATGTTAAAACAGACACATTATTCCATGGTTAAGCGTAAATATGGGACTGTTTCAGGCGAACCTTCAACAGCTTCAATCTTTATTGCACCTAAGATATTACACTAATTCGTGAAAAATCTTCAGTATTATAAAGACGGAATGTGATAATGGTTCGCCTGAAATAGGCCTATTCTTCCACTTAACCAGGGAATATATATATATATATATATATATATATATATATATATATATTCAAATGAAAAAGAAATGAAGAAAATAATTGCAACTTTCAAAACATTAATTTAAAACAGTGCTCAGTACAGAAAAAGAGCAATGACTATTTATTATAAATTATACTTTAGAACATTTACAAACTACAATCTACTACAAAATTGTACATTTTGTCTAGAAAATAATTGCAAAGTTAAAACTGCTCATTATAAAAATAGAGCAACAGATATTTATTATTAATTATTACTTCAGAACATTTGTATATGTAATAATTAATATAATATATATATATATATATATATAATTTTCCATTTGTAACACAGTTATTACGCGACTTAAGTTTCTACCATGATTGGTGTCTTCAGGCGATTTGCAATAACTGTGCCAAAAGGAAAAGTTAGATCATATGCTATCCCCAAACAAAAGCGAACTGTTGAATCAGAGAACAGAAATTATGACTAAGTGTAACCATACTAAAAATAACACTTAAGTTCAGACAACCATGGATGAAAACGCCATAATTCCTTGTAATTTTAAATATTGCGCGTTCAAAAATTCCTTGCTACGTGAGCATTCAAACAAAAATCATTGTTACTTCAGCGTTCTTAAAGAAAACAGTGAACGATGAAATCAGTTATTGCAAATCACCTGATGACACCAGCCATGGTAGAAACCTAGGTCACATAATAACTCGTTTACAAATGGAAAATATGCAAAATTTTTACAATATCATTGTATTGAAAACTTTTTAATACAAATGTGCACTGGTCTAATTGTTTTATTATGACCAAAAACTAAGTAACTAAATAATCAATATATATATATATATATATATATTAGAAGTTGTACAAATTACAATCTACTACAAAGTGTATATTTTGTTTCGACATCGAATGTACACTTGGTAATAAATTATAATTTGTACATGTTCTAATTTATAATTTGTAATAAATATTCATACCTCTATTTCTATATTGAGCACTGTTTCAAATTAATGTTTTGAACGTTGTTAGTATTTTCTTCGTTCCTTATTCACTTGGATATTTATATATATATATATATGTAGTTATGCTGTTAGATTAGACCAATTGATCTCAGTGTAGCCTCGGCCGTCGCTGAACCCTCGCCGTCATTGAGGGGCAGTCGATACCAGTGTAACTTGTCTGTTTTACAAGTAGGGATGTTGATCCTAGACAAACCGTTTTATCCTCCGTATGAGGTAGACTGGTTGTCAACCAAGTCTATGGAACTTAACCCGTTTTGCTATTTAACTCATAACTGGAGGGAGAAGAATTAGTATCTTTCCTAAGGGTATTTGAGCGTAAGTGAATGCAACGAAAAATTCAAACTCGACTTTCCGGGTTCTCATTCTGAGCTGATATTGATTGCACAACAACCGTCAGTCAGTTAATGGCCATACGTGATACACGCTTTGGGCGATCATGTCTCGAAAGAGACATGACTGACTGGGCAGAAGATTATCCCGCAGTAGGTTGCCATTGCTTTCTGCAGTAGACTACTTTCTATCCAAGGCTATATTTTTTCAATTGGAGTAGATAGACTAAACTATCGCCCGGTTCACACTCCACCCTCGTCTATTGAACAGGTGAAGAGGCTCATCGCTTGTTCCCTGATTAGGATGTGGTTTCCGGCTTTCTCTCTCCCAACCTTTTCACTCTTTCCTTTTCTTCTTTTTTTTTCAATTGAAGTAGATAGACTAAACTATCGTCGGGTCACACTCCATTCTCGTCTATTGAACAGGCGTAGAGGCTCATCCCTTGTTCCCTGTTTAGGATGTGGTTTCCGGCTTTCTCTCTCCCAACCTATTCACTCTTTTCTTTTTTCTTTTTTCTTTTTCAATTGGAGTAGATAGACTACTTTCTATCCAAGGCTATATTTTTTCAATTGGAGTAGATAGACTAAACTATCGCCCGGTTCACACTCCACCCTCGTCTATTGAACAGGTGAAGAGGCTCATCTCTTGTTCCCTGTTTAGGATGTGGTTTCCGGCTTTCTCTCTCCCAAACTTTTCACTCTTACGTAGCCCCTTGCACATCAGTGGCGTTACCGCCTTGCTCGGGGTGATATGATGAAAAAAAATAGAACTCACTGTCTTATTAGTTAACCCATAACTGGAGGGAAGAGACGGATTAATACGTTTCCCAAGGGTATTTGTGCGTAAGTGAATGCAAAGAATTCAACTGGAATTCGAACACGGCTTCCCGATTTCTCGTTCTAAGTCGATATCCTTTGCACCACAACGCACATCCTACACCAACGCACATCTTATTTCGTAGAGTTATGTATTATTTCTGTTTTAGCAATCAATTGTTATGACTAACATACCATCGCAACAACTCATGTGACAGTTAAAAATAAATTTGGGGCATACTTACATACTTTAGTTTTGCATACTAGTCACAGACTTCACAGTAGATCAGAAAAAATATGTTACTCTTTTCCATGACGTTGAAAAGCTGCATACAACATTAATAACAACCGGAAAAAATAATTCTAACTCGGTGGTCAGTTTTACCTGACATTGAACCAATCGATTAATTTACCTTTTACTTTCGATCTCTGTAAAATGCTTTGATGAGGAAAACTTTCTCCAAAGATTTGCCTATCGTCGTGTTCACACTTCTCCCCGCTCTTTTAACCTTTGTTTATGATTAGATTTCTGGGTTTCTTTTAAAATCTTCTCGTTCTCTTTCACCCTTAGTAACGTCTTCTTAACATTGTAACTTTGCTTGGGTTGAACTGATTCAAAAAAATAAAAAGTACGTTCAAAATTTCGTCGAAACATACTAAATATTATTTAATACTGCGTTAGTTACATGTAGTGTTTTGTTACCTCAACTTTTTAAGAAATACTCGCAATTTCTAGTTAGACAATTTTTCTTTTTTTCTCTATCCTAGTACTCTCTTTACTCGGTGTGCAACATGCAGTGTGGTGCATTTCTAGCCCAGTTGTTGTGGTAGGCAGACGCCAGGGCACTATCGTCTGCTGTTCCTCTCAGTGTTCTCGCCAGGCACCAAAGAAGAAACTATCATGTAATTGGTTTCAACATGACAGCTCAACTCCATCCACTTTCACACCGGCAGGATGTGGCTTCCCTCTGTCTCTTTTATAAATATTTTCATGGCTTCTGCTCCAAAGAACTGAGGTCAATAGTGCCTCATCCACAAGAATTTACCAGTTTTGGCTTCAATGTCCCACCATTTTACTGCTAAATCAATCAAATGCAGTCTACAATTCTACTCCATTATATTCTTTTCTTGCACTTACAGTCTGTGGAACTATTTTCCATATACTTTGCTTTCCTGGCGGCTGCAGCCCCCCAGGAATTTGAATATCCACTTAACTCCAGTTCTTTTTAAATCACCTCGTGTATCTTGTTCTTTTCCTTTCTCTCTACATTCGGAACTGTCTTCATACATCTGTTCACATCCTTCTCTTGCTCTTTCTCTAACACCCTCTGTAACTGATTCGTCTTTCTCTTCATTCTCCCCCTGCCTAAACTTTTACTCTCTTATGTAGCCCCCTGCGCATCAGTGGTGGTACCGCCTTTCTTGGGGTGAAACGATTAAAAAAAACTGAGGTTACTAATACAGATTTAGTATAAATCGAAAAGGTTCCTGATAAATGTCAAGATGATGTTGTAAATAATGATGTATATAGAATTGAATAAAATGCAATTGTACTTTTTTAAGGATAAGATCGATAAGCAGAAATAATTTATGACTCAACCTAATATTATGCAATTTCCCTGTTCGTACGCAACTCATAATTGCCTGTCTTTCCCCTCTACCTCTCTCCTCTTTCTCTGTCTCTCTCGTTTATACCATTATTTCTTGGTTGAATTATTCGTTAAGAAACCGTAGAAAAGTCCAGTAGATTCATATATAAAAGTAACAAGAAATTTTCCCTAAGTCCATATAAGAGCAGCAGAGATTTTTATTCATCTGAATCTAGAT